>JPFL01000171.1:15137-118200 GCA_000733385.1 Paramecium biaurelia | reverse complement strand
ATTTAAATTATATATTAAATTACTTTTTTTAATACTAGATATCTAAATTAGGTATTACACTCATTTATTATTATAGATAGATTATTTATTAATAATTTTTCTAATTCTCCTTTGAATTGATTGTTAACTTGTATTTATCCTAATAATTTAGTATCTTCTAAAATTTCTATAATAAATTAAATCAAATCTTTTAACAATACTTCATTCACTAAAGATTATTTATGAAGTAAATTTAAAATACCAATTGCTGATGATTTTTCTTATTTAATCAAACCAGGCAATTACTATAAATTTGGCATAAATCCTTATTGTTATAAGAAATATCTTAATTTAATTTACCTGTTAAATCTAAATGACATTTAAATAGATTCTATGCAATATTGAATAGATATTAATAGGTCTATTCATTAAGTAGTTTAATATGATGATCCACTATGTCTTAAATGATATCAATTAACATTAATTATAAAATGCATTTCAAAGTTAATTAATCAGAATTTAATCTAATTTAATTTTTGGTAGATTTAAACTTAATAAATCATCTATAATTGATTAATCTAATTATGCTGCTTCAAATAAAACATTTGGAGTTGTATTCTAAACCATTAAATCGAGAATTTAAATAGTTTAATTCCAATCTAATTTCTAACCCTCTTTTATTATGATTGATTTAAAAGTCATTACACTTGTCTTTGCCAAATATTCATTGGTTTAGAATGTACTATTTAATAAAATAGTTGATATTTCATTGTAGGCTTCCTTGATATCATGATCAAACACTAATTCTAATAGACTTTTATGAGCCATTTGACATATTTCTTTTTTAGCTTTGCTTAAGGAAACAAATAATTCTTTCGTCATTCCTTTCATTATTTATACATATTAATGTCCTTTAATGTTTTGTGTGTTTGATTTTAATATCTTAAAGAATGATTAATTGCTTATTCTTAAATTTATTATTGATTATTTTAGAATAAATTGCATATATGAGCTAATGATTGCATCCAAAATGCATAATATAAATTATTATCATGTTTCATTAATGAATCTACTGCATTTTGAACATATTCAATTCCCTTCAATAAAACATGTTATTCTTCTCGATTGAAAAGAAATTAAAACGTTTAATCAATTTCATCAAAAATGTCTTTTAGATTAATCAGATCTTCACTGAATACTTTATTTAAAACATCTATTGATATATTTACTAAAATTATTGATTCTTAAAGAGATTAATTGATTATTTTAAAAACTACTCTCCACCCACTCTTCAATTTATAATAACATATATGAGCTAACATCCTCATACATGATAAAATAAACTCTTTACTTCTGAAAATGATGTTTATGCATATATTAATTCAAATGGTTATAGAAATTCCATTTAAAATTTAAAGTTATTATGTTCGTATTGTTAGATAAACTTTACACTCATTTATTTTAATTGATCACAAGCATATAAAGATATATCAGAATTTGCATGAATACCAGCTGTAACAAAATGAGCCTTCAATAAATTCCAAATCTACATCCATATCAATCTTATTCTATCCATATTAAAACTAGTCACTTCCACCAATCTCTATAAACTAAAAATCCTTGGTTCTGATAATGTAATTTCATTTAGAGACACATCAATTAAAGATTATAGAAAATCCAATATAGTCCTAGATTCCATATTACTTGTATTCTACATTACTTTATCAATGCTAGAAATATCAATTATATTTTGAATATTCTTGCTTATACTTTCCAGAGGTTCCTATAGGATTTTACCTTTTTATTTTTCATTCAATAAATAATTAATTGAACTAATTATTTCCAGTACTGGTCTCCAATTGTTTTTTAAGGCATTCCCATTTTTTATAGCTAAATCTATTATACACTATAAAGCCTTATAATTTTTTTATTTTAATTATGTATTTTCCAATGAAGCCAATTAACATAACCATTAAATGAATTGTTAACATAGATCACAAATACCAACCATACTCATTAATTAGAAAGTGTAAGTAGCATTTTACATAGCAATTGATATTATTTACACATTTTCTGTTCTCTCAATTGTTACATTCAAATTAACAAATAAAGCTGGCCAAAATACTTCCATAAATAATTTGATATAATCTATTCGAGGCATAAAGATATAGATTTTCTATTGTAATGATTTTCTCTCCAAATTCATCCAGTTTATTTGAGAATTCTACTACTTTTCAATACTTGAATGAATAGCTAATGGTTCTTATAAGATTTAATCATAACAATATCTCAAATATTCTTACCCTAAATCTCTTTCCATAGATAATTTTGAAGATTTAGAAAATTATAAAAATGTCATTTTCGTTTTGACTGATTTATTATAGATATCAGTCTACAAAATAATTAACAGATATGAAAAGATATATGTTTCATCGCTAGTCTTGAATACAACACCAGGATTATCTTAAAAAAACTTCTAAGAAAATACCAACATACACCTATCTACTTACTATGCTTCTCCTGGCAAAGTAAAATAATTAAGATATTTCCTTAAAGCATCCACTATATGCTATCCTTTAAAATCAATAGATTATGAATAGATTTAAAATATCAATTAATGATTCTCTTTACTAGAACCAAAGAATTATCCCAATTATTCCTTATTAAAAGGATTCTCATGTAAAAATTAAGCAATTTAAGCATGACTAAATATTAATATAATTAATACTTATTTTCTTCTAGTATTCCTGAGTTTATTAGATATTCCAATCCTTCTTTCCAATTAAGTGCAAATTTTTACATTCCTGTCAAGATCTATTATTTATACGTTAACTATTTTTCATGCCCTTATATATATCATTAAATTACTGATCAAAATGTTCAATATTTTTTATCATTTTTTTTAATGAATCATGATTCTATTCCTCGATTTATTCTGAATTATAACCAGCAATACTATTATTCTATTCTTCTTAAACTAGTTTTATAAATTATTGAAGCAGTTTTTAAATAATACTATTGGCAATGAGACAATTATCTTAATTAGTCTACTCTCCTTAAGCAATTTAAGCAACCTTCTCAAATAATGTTTAAACTACATTCTTTCTTTCAATTACACAATCATGATTAGTAAAGAGTTCTAATATTAATTTTGGATACTCAATTAATTAAAGAGTAAAATCAAGAAAAGCTGATGTTTAATCAGTAGGTAATTTATTAATAACAAAATCAAATATAATTTCTAATTGTATTTATAAGAGATCTCTTGCATGAAATATTAATAATAATAATATTTTAAATGTTGTAGTTGAGGTTCTTTTATTTTTCAAATTTATGCAAATCATATTTATAAAATTTTCATCAAAATTTAATGATTAAATTTGTAATGGATAAGATTCTACAATATATAGAATCAAATCCAAACAAACTTCTTTCCTAATATTTTTATCTTTATTGGCTTTTGAGGATAAATATTTGAAAATAATTTGACAATCATCATTCCTACTATATTATCCACTCTACATAATTTTAATATTTTCTATCATTTCGAAATGTTTCTTTTTACAAGGGACTGAACATACAGGCACTCTAGTATCTTTACAAAAATAAGGGGCTGGTTATCTACATAAAATACACCAACCAAATTTTCCTGAGGTAATTCCATTTTCAACAACTTTTATTTCTATATAATTTTTGTATTTTATGTCTTCTGCTTCCCATCCTTAAGGAACAGAAGCTATAGGAATGTTTGCCTATCCAGTTTTTATTCTTTCATTGTATAAAATAACATCATCAACCATTTGTCTCAATGTGATTGCCACATATTCAACTATATCTCCATCTGATATTGCTACTTCTTTTTTTTCTTTAGGTTCATCATAAAATTAATTCCATGACAACCCTTTATTCAACATATTTTCGATATCCACTTTTACTTAACTGTTGTCATATACACTCTTAATGGCCTATTTGATGCTATGCTTTATAGAACCCATTCCTAATTTATAGAGATGTAAATAAGTTTTAAATGTCGATAATAGTGTTTCTCCACTAATAAGCAATCTTTATTATTTAAATAAAGCATCTATGCATTTTACAATCAAATAATGTAAATTTTCATCTTACAATTTTGTACAGCTTATTATGGACTCCACAATTGAATCTATGAGCATCCTATCTTTCTATTTACCCTTCTCAAATTCTAAGTAATCATAGGAATAACCATCTATAAAGTTTTAGGATATCAATTTCTTAAAATAGAGGGAAATTATACTTCAAGGTCATAGAGGCAACATTCAGTAATTTTATTATGTTTGATATCAATGCAATACTTATAAATAATGAAATACTTATTGGCATTTGTTGCAAACCTATTAATATCATTTTTTGTTTATTCAATTTGCTCTTATTATTAAATTATTAATACCTAATGATTTCTCAATCAATGTCTTAAGACTAACCATTTATTTTGGAAGAAGCTTAAGGAGCTTATTTAATGAGCTAGTTAGCAATTCCTAATAAATTACATGACTGTCTTAATTTTAATTCATTTTAATTATAATAATTGATAAAACAATATTAATAATATTTTAGAATTCTCTTGCTGTTCTGGATATTTAGTATCTGGAGATGATAACTGAATAATAGTATTTTGAAATATTGAATACCCTTAATTTGCAAAGGTTGTATATGTCATAGATGAATTTAACTGTTCTATTAAATCCAGAAGTATTTCTAAATATGAATAAACTTTATTCGCATTTTATAATTCAAATTTAATTATAATAGGAATTATAAGAAATAGAAGAAAAACCTTTATTTTAAATACAAAGTCTACATAATAAAGTTTGATTTAAAATGATTAATTTGTTTATTTTGATTAAGACTAATATGAATTGATAATTCATAATTTAGAAACATAAGAATAAAAGTTTTTTCAATTGAAATCCTAAATTAACTAATTATAAACTTCAAAAGATGGTAATCTAATTTTGTGTTTGTAATCAATACATCATGGAGAACCTTATAAATTACTCTGTTTTTAAAAATAAAATAATAAATTTCTGTATTTGGTAAAATTAAATTTTATTAAAAATTAATAATAATGTTTAACTTAATAACTAGTTCAATATACAATCTATGATTTTTAAAGATTAAGTAAAGTAGAGAAAAAATTAGTTTGTGAATTTGAAAAAAATACACCTATAAAGATTTTTATGTCATGTGATTTAACTTTAATTGCAGTAGTTCTAAATAGCCAAAGCATAAGAATTTATGACAATATAAAGTAACAATTTATCAAAAAATTCAACAAATGTCAAAAACCTCAATATGTATAAATATCTAAAGATAATAAATATTTAGCTTTTTTTCGATATTAATGAATTTAATTATCTAGACAATATTATCTTTGTTTTGAATATTGAGGATCTATCAATTAAAAGAGTTCTAAAATTTGATCAAAGTGAATTAATAATTTATAAGTTATCTGCGAAAGATTCAAACCAGATATATGCTTTATATAAAGATGGAATAGTTAGACATTGGGATTTAACTGAAGAATAACCTTCCATAAAAGTTGAAGTTACTTTATCTAAAAGTTTGAATTTTGAAAGTTCTGATATTAAAAGTTCCTTCGAATTTTCCCAAAACCTTAATTTCTTAATCAATAGGAACTACACTAATTTGGTGATAAGGGATTTTAGGAAAAAAGAAGAATTCATTATTAATGTAAAGAATAATTTGAAAAAATTTTTTGTTCTTAAAATGAAGATATTTATGCTGTTACAAGTAGTCAAACTAATCCGAAATGGATTACAATTTTTAAAGAGAAAATATGATCTAAAATATAAAATTATGATGATTAAATAATCTACATTGAATTCTCACATAATCATTAGTATATGGTAATTTGTTATTATTATTCTATCTATCTCTACTAATAGATGTAGAATTGAAATCTAAAATTCTAGGATTTTGGAGTTTATCGAATTCTATAGAAAGATGCTTTTTAAATCCTATCAACAAGACTTTAGTAATTCATTAATATCATCCAAATAAATTTTTTGTAATTAATTTAGAGCCAATAATTTATAAATAAAATATCTTTGAATATAAATAAGATCGTGAATATCTAAACTGTTGTTTTTCGCCTGATGGTTAATAGTTAGCTATTTTGTGCCCTTATTTATAATTATAGGATTTATAAGATCTTTAAATCATTAATAAATTTAAGCACTATGAAGGAGATTTGATATCTTTTTAATCAATAGATATTTTAGTGATTGCAAATCAGTGTTAATAATAATTTTTCAACATTAAAAAGAATAAAAATATAGTAGAAATAATAAAAATTAGGGAATTTATATTCTAATCTGATATAATTTAATTTGGATTCAGCTAAACTTTATTTATATTATTAAATTTAAAAAATGATAGAAATGAATCCCTGAAAAAAGAATAGCATTACTTGAAATTAATAATTTGAAGCTAGATGAAGCACAATTTGAAATAAATAATTTGGACTAAAATATATTAAAAGCAATTACTAATTCTGACTGAATTCTGGCTTTCTAAGAAAGTGGAAATTACTTTGCTATAAGCGATGAAAATTAGATATAAATAATAAACACTTAAACCCTTTAATAGGAAAGATGCTTTTATTTAAAAGAAAATATTGAAATATCTCAAATATTCTATATGTTTGATGAGAACTTGATAATTTTATGTTTTGACTTTACTGTTTAAATATTAGATTCTGCAAGTTTTTAAATAATTAGTATCAAAAATTTGAATATAATCAAATATTTTATAAGTTTAATAAATAGTTTAATTATTTATAATATTAATAATTAATTATTCTAAATGATATGACATTTTTAATAATAAATAAATTGAAATTAATATATAAATTTATTCTATCTAATTAAATCATATTGTATTATGACAATTAGATATATTTAATAAATTATTTACATAAGATTATATATAAAATCTATATAAATATACATCATAATACTACAGATAATAATCCTTCTGATAATTCAAATAAAAATTTATCAATCTAAGTCTTAAAACTTTCAATACAACTCTTATCAGATTTAATCTAGATTATTATAATAATTTTTACCTCCAACAAAACTTCTGTTGAATTAGATTATGTTGAAATATTTGATATTATGATTGCTAAATTTTAACCATTAATTAAATAAGATAATAAACCAATGTTTATTGTTTTAGATACATTTTAGGAAATCAAATCAAGATTTAAATTTTATTTAATTGAATATTAAAATACTTAATTTGTATTGTCTAAGATAACAGTTGCAAAAGGTTATGATAATAGTTTCTTATAAACCTATAAATAATTTCCTTCTAAGTAACGTTTGATAATTAATGAAGTGTCATATGTTATTTATTAAAAACAATTCTATGATAAATACGAATAATTATTAGGTATTAGAATTCAAGCATACTAATTCTGTAATTCTATGTTCTAATAGCAAAAGGCTGTGAAGATTCATTTTTAATGTCTTAAAGTATGATATCAAAAACGAAATGCATAGAAAGCTTTGGATTTACTTTAACAATATAGAATAACTATTATTCTTAATAAGATGGCAACTATTCAATTAATTTATATTATTCAAAATATTAATAGAATATCTTAAGATTAAATTTATGAACAATGAAGAAGAATTACTTTAATCTTTCTTATATATTGAGAAACTATAATGTTTTTAATCTTATTTAAAAATGTCTATAATTATTAAATTAATGATTTTCATTTAGAAATCAGCATAAATACATAAAACATAAATATCATAGATTGAATTCAATATTTTGAAATTCTTAATTAAACTTTTATATGAGTGCATTATCTTACTATTAAGCATTCAAAGATTCTTTAATTTATATATATAATTATATACCTAATGTTAAATCTTCAGTTTCAAAAAACCTTAGATCTAAAGGATCATTTAAGTTTAATTTCCAAGTTTAATTTGTTTTTCTTAATAGATCTCCGAAATTAATATCTTTTAACCATTAATGTTATTATAAATCCTAGAAATCTCTTTTATATCCCAATCTTTCTTTTGGATCTTTCTTAAGAAGATTTGTTATAAAATCTTTGCATTCATTAGAGATTGCAATATTAGTCTAAAATCTCACTTCTCTTTCTTATATAGATTCAAATACTTAACTTTAATTATCACAATAAAATGGAGTAATTCCAAATAATAATTCATATGTTAATATCCCTAACATCCACCAATCAATCATTCTATTATAACCAATAGCAGTAATCATTTCAGGAGCTATATACTCAGCAGAACCAGTAAAACTATAAGATAGATGATTGTTTGGTAATTATTTGCACAATCCTAAATCTGTTAATACTAAATATCCACTAGAATCTATAAGAATATTTTCAGGTTTCAAATCACGATACAAATAATCACGATCATGCATATAACCTAAAGCCAATATTAATTATGCAATAATAAATTTAACTTTATCTTCTTTCAATCTAGTTTCTTTCTTTAAATGAGTATAAAGATCTCCTCCTTAATAAAATGGTAATACAAAAACTAATTAATCATCTGTTTCAAATGCTTAGACTAATTTTATTATAAAAGGATGATCAAATATCTCCAATAGTTTTCTTTCTGTCTAGGCATGATTTAAATGATCTGTAGTAATAACATCTTGCTTTTACATTAATTTGAAGACATAATATTTCTCTGATTTTAAGTGTTAAACAAGTATAACTTATCCTAACATACCTTAATATAGATATTTAAGTAATTTATATTGTTAATTGTAATCGTAATTCTTTCTTATTGATTATTTTTAATTCTCTTCAACAGATTTCAATGTTGAAAAGTCAAAATTGGATAGAGTTAATGGATCAATATTGATTGGATGTCCATGCATTCTACAAATTCCTTTTTTAGCATCTACTTTTGTTGTAGTATATGGAATTAGTGTAAGATCATCAGTAAGATAAATAGCTAAACTCTTTTTTAAAAGTTTTTGATAAGAATCAGAAAGTGTAGACAATATTTTTTCTCGACTACTTTAGATATTCAATCTATTACAAATCTAATGATGAGTATCTATAATCATATTCATCTGGTACATGAATAACAAATTCAAATCCACATTTGCTTATTGTAACACCAGCTACATATTGTATTCCAATTTTTCTAAAGTATTTTTATACTAAAATTATACCTCTTTACTCTAACACTTGAAACAACTTTTGAAAAGAAATTTACAAGTGTGCTTTAAGGAGTTATATTGTATATGTTCTTATTAGTTATTAACAATATTCTTTCTTATTACTTATTAATATGGCTAAATTTCCATAAGCAAGTAGATAAAAGTATTGATTCTATATTAAGATCTTTATATATCATACCACCAGATTCCAATATACTAAGAATTCTTGAATCCTTACTACATTTTTCTCTATCCAATTTTTATGATTAATAGTTCATTTTAATTAAACTATTTTTCTATTTTTTGTCATTAACTTATTATAAAATACATTAAAATAAACAATTATATAAGAGAATTTTATATTAATATACTCCCTTTAAAATATAAGTAATTATAGAGAATTGTATATTTATTATATAGTGTGGAACATAATATAATAAAAAATAATAAAAATAATAAGTTTGGATGTAATATTTATTAAATAATGTAATTAAGTTTTTATAAAATAATAAACCCCCATCTTAGAAGAAATTAAATATAATGTAATTATGGTTAGAATATTTCATTCAAATTCCATTTCATCATTAGAATTTTCTTATTCACTATCAGAATTCTCATGATAAACAATCTAATATGGATTTTAAACACCAAGATGAACTCTTCTGATATAACAATAGAATCTATTTTTGACCATATTTTCCTAAAGATTATAATATATAGATATATACAGGCCTCCCTTAAAGATGAGAAGAAATGAGACTCCATTTTCCTCCATATTCCTAATACAATTTGATTATGGTTGCATCTTCTGCTTCAGTCCAAGGTCCAGTATTAATTTCAGGGTCGATTTTATTAATATAACGTTCTCTTATTTATTTACTCAAAATACCAGGAAAGTCTAAGGCACTATAGTTGAATTAATTTTTACGTAAAGCAATTAATTTCCAATTTTTTCCATGTTATTAGACTAATGCAAGGATTTTTTCATCTTCTACTTAAGACCATTATTTTCTTTTAATCTATATATAAATACGAATATAATACAATCTTGACTGGTTGCAATCTTCTCCATCTTTAACAACATTAAGATACATTTCTTCCAGTCATATGTTTTGCAATTTCATTCCATTTTCCATTGTGCTTTTCATATTGAATACGTAATTGAGCATCTTCAGTGGCATCCCAAAGTTTGAGGACTCTTTTCTAATAGAAATAGAAATGAATATGTACTTTTCTTGTTGCAGTATGTTCTTTTTTGGCACTTTGATCAATCTCATCTTGCATAGGTTAGTAGTTTATTCCATCTTCCTATAACATGAAGTCAGAAGGCTATTGAGTTGATGGAATATCACTAGAGGATTGGAAACTGATGAAATAAGAATGTATTTATACTCCAGTTGTTCAATATAGTATTGATTGTCTAATTGAAGGTATTAATCCGTTTCTATAATATCATTTTCTAAGACTTGACTCTATGTATTCTCAGTAACTACAGGTTAAATAGACATTGTTTGAGCCGGTTTTTAGATAGGTCTGTTGGCTTTATCAGGCTTCTCACGATTCGAAAAGCAACAAATCGATTAAAAGAAATTAAGCATAATAATTAAATTATTTTCAAATTTCTGCAAATAAGAGGTTAAAAGTTCTCTTATTCCAATGTGGGAAAGTTCCATCTGCATAATCTGAAGGTCCTGGTTGAAAATTCTTAGGCATACTTAATGCAAATCTTTCCTCCTATTTTAAAATATTAATAAATTATCAACCTTAGTTAAAAATGGAGGTTATTCTTTTTTTCTCTTTTTGAATAAATTAATTGAATTAATCTACTATTTATTCATATATATAGGTTCATCATCATCATCTTCTTCACTTTCCTCTTTGATTTTCCATCTCTCCTCTCCTACACCAAATGGAGGTTTCAATACAGCTAATTTTGGATTATCCTCTTCTGTCTTTACTATTCTTTTTACTATTGTATGTTAATCCACATGATATGAAACAGGTGAAGGACTTCTATCTGCAATAATTAACTCTTAAATTTTAGGAATATGACTTAAAAAGCTTGATGTGCCTTTTAATATATTTGTATTTTTTCTTTCATCATCTATTATTTCATAAGTACCAGGTCCAGGTACTTCAATCTTTGGATCTTTGAATCTATTTTCATTTGCTCCAAACTAACCTAAAGGTGCTTTAGCTAACCTAGATATTAATCTTTCTTCCATTGTATTGATTACTTTATAACTTCCTGGTGGAGGAGACTCAGATAATTTATCATCAAAACGATCTCTGCCGATCAAGAAAGGTGGTTAAGTTACTTAATGCTTATGCTATACAACATCTACTTTGTAGCTTCCTGGACCAGGTATCTAATTTGATTTAGCTAGAAATCTTTTGGCTCTAGATCTTATTGAGCCTTTAATCTAAGATTATTTAAGACTTTATAATATAGTCTATTATGTTGAAGCATTTTCATAATACCCAGGTCCAGGAGTGGCATCCTATTATTAAATAAAATGATACTTCAATGTAACTATATTCTGATTCAAGATCAGAATCTCTAGCTGTTGTACCTGAATTAGTAGAAAGATGAAAACTATATGACTTATTATCTAAACCTTTTTTGATATGTCCACAATTATTTTTAGGATTCAAAAATTTTAATTCTGAATATCTACTTAATTTGGAACTAAAAGAAGTTGTTGGTTTCATTTGATACATTGGCTAAGAATTAGTAATTACATCATAATAGCCAGGTCCAATATTATTCTCAATATCAATATACTTTTGTTTTGAATTGGATTTGTGCCAAGAAACTCCTCTTGGTTTTTGGTTACTGAAGACACTTTTGATATCATAAGAGCCAGGTCCAACTTCCTAGGACTAATCAATAGCATTTTTTTATTCTAAGACAGAATCTAGGAAATATAGAAGATTTAACCTTAATTTTCTAAGTAACCTAAATGAAGATTACTTGGTATGGATGGTATACTGATATATTTGTTTTCTTTCACTAATTATTCCATTACATTTATTTTAGGTTTAGGATTTGTTTAATTTGCAGAATAAAACTTTTTACGTTCTTCTTAGAAATAGTAATTAGGACTAAATATTAAATTAAGTAAAAATACCCAGGTCCATTTTATCGTTCTTCTTTAAATCTCAATGTACTTGATCTAAATACCGATATTGGTTTTGGCACTTCTAAAATTTTGATTTCTTATTCATCTGATGAGAAGATAACTTTTTAAGTTTCAAAAGATCCTTGTATATTATAAGTCCCAGGGCCAGGTCCTTTTATTGGTAAATTATGCTTTGTGCACTTTTGGACCGTTGAATTAAATGGATAGAGATTCGGTACCAATTCTGAATCTTAATTGTGCTCATATTATCCAGGGCCAACATTTTCAGTTTTTGGAATGTATGTAGGTTTAACTTCACTTCTAAACACAAATGCCATTATAATTTTTATTATATACTCATTAATTAGAATTACTCTTTTTTGTAAGTCTGAAAGTTCTTAACTGTTAAGGAAACACAGTTTCATTATGTACTGGCTAATCTTTTGGTTATTATAATCCTTCCTATACTTTCCAATCTACTATAGAGTGATAATTTACTTAATTTCTTCTCCAACCATTCATTCCATAATTGATTTCCTGTTAGAGTAGTTTCTACCATTTAAAACTAATCTAGTTCTGGCACTTAAAATGTTCCTTCTTCTCCCAAATTATGAATTCTGTAGATATATTAATCAACACCAATAGTTTATAAATAAAATTTAGTTATAGCTTAACCATTTGGTGTGAACAGTTTCTCTAAATCTCTTGGATATGTAATTTTAAAAGATTTGACAGGTTAAGGGAATAATTCATTTTTACAATTACTAAATATTATAATTGGTTTTAAATCTTAAAGATATTAGAATTATCTTGCTTAATTAGGTTAAGTATTTTTATTGAAAAATGTTAATGTATGCTAAAAATTCTAATTTAATCCTTGACCATTTTATTACTTCTCATTTAATGGTTCTCCAACTCCTCTTGCATCATCCTTTAATAATCTTCTATGAATCATAAATTCCAATTCTCCTGAATTTAAACTTGTACCTCCTTATGATCTATCATTTAGTATAGCTGCTACTTCCCCTGTTTGATTATTTTATATTTACATAATTCCATTAATAGGATAATAGTTACCTGCAATTGGTTGATGAACTTCTAGATCCCATGTAGGTCTATAATTTAATTTCCTTTATTATAATCTCATACCACTACTATCTGTATAAAAAGTATCATCAGTTTATATATCTGTTGAAATAATCATTACAACTTCTTTTCCATTCTCTTTTTATATTGGTATATCAGTTATATATGATTCTATTTCATATGTATCCTCCATATGTTCAAATTTCTTAATTTTTGTGTATACTTAATCTCTTACAATATAAAACATCTAAATTAATCTACCAATATATAATCTATGTTTTTGTATTTCTCCAAATTCAATAGCCTCATCTTTAGGTCTAAAGATATAAGCACCACTATATTATTTATCTTCTGATGAGACATAATATTTGTAAGTTAATTTAAATTGTTTTGAGTTGTTAAGTGAAATATAATCTTAGAAACTATTGTATTTTAAAGATTCTGATTGAGATGGAATAATAATTGCACTAGGGTTTTCTTGATTTGGTAATATTCTAAAATATTCAATAATTTATTTAGGATTTCGATTGTAAATGAAATACAATTCACAATCATCATCATTATTTACACATATTATATCACCAATTAGAATTTTGTTTGTTTAATCATAGATAGTCAAATTCATTTAAGGTACTTTAATTCTCACATAATCCTACAATGGAATATTTTTATTATCAATCATATTAATTTAAACAGCATTTCCATTTTTTAATTATTCAAATACAAGTTTACAAGAAGCAGCAGTTTAATTAAAATTACATTCCTCAAATACTATCTAAGATGTTTCATCTTGAATTTCAAATTCAATAAGTTCTTTCATTATTTAATATAATTATTGACTAATTTTATGATGTCCATTACATAACATTTCAATGTAATCATTTGTTACATGTTATTTTGCTGTTCCTGTAACTGCATCATGATGTTAATTTGTTGCCAAAGCCTAATCTAATATTTATTGAGCATCTAATATTTATTAGCGATTCACTTGTACATATTAAGATTTGCCATTTAATAAAAGTGTTGATATAAATCTTCTTTAAATTTATGCAAATCTTCCTAATGATTTTATTAGTAATTTTAAGGATACTCTACTTGTGAAATATCCTGTCCAATAAGCATTAGGTCTATCAGCATATGGCATAAAATCATCTGTTTTTGTAGGATATTATAAGTTTAATTAGTTAATTGCTTATAAATATTAAGATGGAGTAGAATACATTATTTACATATTGTATTTTTACTTATTTGCATTAATATATTTAATTAAACGATCTATATTTGTATAATACATTGGTGCATTAGACCATCCAAAATCTGTACCTAATGTATGCATTAAGATATTGCCTATATAACTTTAATTTTATGATTTAAAATAATCCACTAACACTTCTGCTCTTTTATCTACATTGTAATGTATACTGTTTTAATTATCAACAATTGGATCTTAAGAATGCAAGGAATCAAAACTAAATTATGGAGGTGCTTCATAATGATTATAGTTTATATGAGTAAAGATAGAGTATTGATCAACTATTGATATCAATTCCATCTTCTATTATTCTTTTCTTAAATTCATATCTTAATAATCTATACGACTAAAAAACCATGCATCAAAACCCATTAAGGCAAACAACTCAGCTTATGCAGATGTATGACCAAAAGGATCTAATTGCCATCCTATAGTTGGTTTAATTTAGAAATGATCCAAGATCCATTGATGTCCTATAGTCATTTAATCTACAATATCTTCATAATATGAAGTAGCCTCATCATTCATACACCAACCTCCATTTATGAATTCTAATTATCCATTTTTAACTAAGAATTTAGTTTTGTTTCTCACATCATCATTTTATTCATCCCACCATCTTTTTTTAGATATACAATAAATTACAATTTAAAAAAGGCAATTTCAACTTAGATAAACTTTTTGGTTTAATCAAAGAATAATGATCTTACAACACTATCAATAGTGTATTAAATTCCTGCCCATTAAACTTTATTATTTAAACCATAATAATATTCTTCATAAGTTTTGAGCCATCCAACATCGTCATGTGAGTGAGGTATTAAATGAATATAGATCATATTTTCATCATTTTTCTCTATGTTGAATCTTTTTGTTTATCCCACTAATAAGTTTTCTCTCAAGTTCTTAGAATATACAGATATCTATAAAAACAAAAACGCTATAATAAAAAACATTATATATAATAATAATAATATGGATGAACATCAAATATATGAATAAGCTAAAATATCAATTGTATAAACTTCTAGTTCTCAATTAAGGAGATGTTAATAACTTCTTACTTTTCAAACTAGTATAACTTTTACACACTTTTTTCTTCTTAAATTAATCATCATCTGAATCTTCATCACTTGACTCATCCTCCTCTTCATCACTACTAGATTCAGATTTAGTTGTTCTAAGCATTTTCTTTTCTAAATCAGAAGGATCCTCTGGATTCACAAAATCTAAAACCATCGAACTCTTTTTATCAAAGAAATATAAGGACAAAGTAAATATTATTCCAAAAAATGAAATTCCAGAAAAGAAGAATCCTACATCTGAATATCCTTCTTATGGATCATCTGATATCTCAACAATATAGCCTGCTATAATAGGAAAGAATGCCAATGCAACACTCTCAAACATTCCTAATAAACCAAATGCTGTTCCAACAACCTTTTCTGCAACGATGTATTAAATAGATGGAATTAATACACAGGAGTATAGAGCATAACTGGATCCCAAAAACATCAAAGGTATTACTGAAAACCAATTAGGTTATCCATGTTAACCATTTGGCATAATTCCAAATGCAAAATGGGTTAAAGTAAATAGAACACAGGTTATTAAAATGAATTTCCTTCTTTTTCCTACTTTGTCTATGTATGGCCCAAAAAAGGGACTGGTGATTGCTAAATTGTCTCAAAAATACCTGCCATTAAATATGGAATAGTCAACACTTTTCCTGCTTATACATTCGTGAATTCAAACTTTTCCTATAAAAAATCATTGGCATCATCAAGAAATGGAGTATAGGATCCCAATGTTAAAGTACAAATTAAAACTAAGATCCAGAATGTTCCATTTAAATTTTTGATGTCTTTAAAGGATACTCTCTCTATATCATCTTTCTATTCTTCTCCTTCTCCTTCATCTTCTTATTCTTCAATAATAAATTAACCCTCTTCTTAATATAAATGTATACTCAATTTATTTAATTCATTCTTTTTATCCAAAATACATAAGACCACTGCACATATAAATGAAAAAATGCACAAAATCACACTAAAAAACAATGGATATGCTAATCCTTCATATGATTCATAAAGTATAGGAGTAAGGAAAGAGTTAGCAGCACTAGCTAATTCAGGTACTGTCATGATATAACCAATGGCCTAAAATATATATTAGAATTATTAAGTACAGTTGATAATTCTTTTCCTCTAAACCACTTACAAATAATAGCTGCTTATGCAATTACTAAATTTTCAGATGCACATCCAAATATGATTCTTCCTACTAACATAATCCAAAAGATTTTAAATGCTCCTCCCAATGCTACAATGGTTTAAGCCACTACTACTATTGCACTAAATAGAATGATCCCAAATCTTACACCTAATATTGATATTGAAAGATTACCCAAAAAATCTATAATAAATCCACCGATCAAAGTTAAAAATATATTTGGAAATGAGAATGCAGAATATAACAAGTTATAATTTGAGATTGATATATCTAAATCTTATGTTAATTATTTTTGAAGTGCTTATGGATTATCAAATGAATAATTGTTTCCGAACATTAACAAACACCCAAGAATCATTATTACATATTTCAATTTAGATTTATTTGACTCATCCTCTTTCACCTCTTCATCACTCATCTCACTATCCTTTAAGATAGTTTTGTTGATATCATCAACCTTCATTGCACACTTTAATTATTAATTTTACTCATAAATTAATTTTTTGATTATTACTAGATTTCATCAATAACATAGATCATACAATATTCGTCAAATTTTTTATCTATAATAATACTTAAATGTTAAGCTATAATCAAAATATAATTATTAATTTATGCATTTGAGTCCTTCAAACTAAAAACGAGACTCTCCAAATGAAATTCTTAGAGCAAGAATGGAAAAGAAACCAAGTGGACGATTTACATTTCTTAAAACACAATAAGAAGACCCTCATTAATAATAGGTTCAAAATAATAGAGATCGTATTAAATCTAATTTAAAAGGTATTGTATTTAAATAACATGCAGGTTAGATTTTGCACATTTTAAATAAGCCTCTACCTGTTACAAAGGATTAAATAGAAGAATTACAAGACTTAGGCAAAAAATTAGATATAGAAATTAATTCAATAGATTCTGAATTCATATGTCCTAATACTAAAGAATTTCATGAAAATTATGAAGTCTTAGAAGTTTTGGGAGAAGGATGTTTAGGATTAGTAAAAAAGATAATACAAAAAACAACTTAAAATTTATATGCTGTAAAAATTGTGCAGACTCAAGATGATGAAATAATTAGAAATGTAAAATTGAATTGAATTTTAGATGATCATTGAATTTAAGAGATTAATTTAATTGTCACATGAAAACATTGTCAAAGTACATAAATTATATGTTGATTTTGATAACAGCTTCTAATCTGAAAGTAAAGCCTATGTAGTAATGGAATTGATAGAAGGATAGGAAATGTTTGAAGTCTTAAATTCCTTAGGTCATTATTGTGAAGCTGACGCTAAAGAAATCTTTAAATAGCTGTTAAGTGCTATTGAATATATGCATAGAAATGGAATCTGTCATAGAGATTTGAAACCTAATAATATTCTTTGTGTAAATAGTACTAATCATTTTGTTATTAGACAAAAAGTAAATCAAAGTGACTGACTTTAATGTTAGCAAATTTAGTGATTCATATAAAGAATTTGGAGATTTGAAAGATAGAGAGAAAATTGAAATGTGGACTTATACTGGAACAGTTGCATTTTCTGCTCCTGAAATATTTACAGGAGAAGGATACAAGTAATTATATTGTATATAAAATATTAGTTAGATGGTAGATATGTGGAGTGCAGGTTGTATTTTATATTCTATGTTATCAGGATAATTACCATTCAATGCAGATTAGTATATATTTATATAATATTAGTCTCAATGATTTAATAGATAATATAAAAGAGGCTAAGATAAGTTTCCCCAATGAATTGTTTGAAGGAGTTTCTGAAGAAGCAAGAGATCTCATTACTCAGTTATTATAAAAGGACTGGGCTTTAAGACCTCATCCTGATACAGCATTGAAACATGGATGGTTTAGTGAAGATTAAAAGTTATTAGAAAGTTAAAGAAGTCTTTTGAAAAGATTAAATAATAGAAAAAATGATCCAAGATTAATTCTGAAATAGAGACATAATAAAAGATAATAATCAATATTGTTAGGCTCTTAATAATTGATAATTAATCTTCATTCAATGGACTTGTAATAAGTGGCTAATTTGCAAGAAACTTAACAATAATTGACAAATATGTGTTCTATGAGATTGGAATCATGTCCAAAGAAAAGTCATTTCAGTTTCACACCTTATAAGGTACCTGAAAATGAACTCAGTATTTATTAATATTTACCTCCACCTTCACCAGATAAAGAAAATGATTTAGAAAAAGTCGGAGTTTTTTAATCTGGATGGATGGATCCCCTAATGCAATGTTCAGATAGATAGTTTGGAGATGAAAAAATGAAAAATCTCGAAGATAATTCTGATTAAGCTTGTTGATATTATAAACCAGCAAATAAACTATTAATTATTTACTAAATTAATTTTATAATACGCAACATGGCACATTAATTTATACTATGAAATATCTTTAATTTTCTTAGGTTCAAAACTAACCAATATATCCTCCATTTTGATTAATAAAAACATTCAGAAAATCAACATGACACTTTTTGATTAATTAGGAGGAGAAGCCGCCGTCACAGCAGTCACCGCAAAATTCTATGCTAATATCCAAGCTGATGCCACAGTTGCCAACTTCTTCAAAGGAATCAACATGGCTGACTAAACAACCAAGACAGCTTCATTTTTATGTGCTGCTCTTGGAGGACCAAAAGCTTGGGGAGGCAGAGTAAAATATTACATTTATATTAAATTAGAACTTAAAAGAAGTCCATGCCACTATGGGAGTCACAAATGCCCAATTCACAACAGTCATTGGACATTTAAGACATGCCTTGACCTCAGCTGGTGTTGCTGCAAATTTGGTTGATTAAACTGTCGCTGTTGCTGAAACAGTCAGAGGAGACGTTGTCACCGCCTGATTAATATCATATATCATGCACATATATCCCAACAGCATCTCTATAGTATTTTTCTACTATATTATTTTTCATCAACTCTTAACTTAATTATCCACTTGTTTACTTTTATATTCAAAGAAATGCACTACTAACTAATTTATACTATTTTCATACACAGAAGAAACTCTCTATTCATTTAATAGATCCCAAATGAGTTTCTAACTAATTCTCAATTACTTAATGAGAAAATAACGAAAACTCTTGATCTTGTTTAGGATTATAATTATTCAACTTTCGAAACCCAATTTTAGATATCTATATTTGAGAAAGAAAATATGTTTAGTTTATGATATATATCGGTAATCAACTTTTGAATTGCCGTTCTAATTCAAAACTTTCTTTATTCAAATTTTACTAAGAATTCAAGAGATGGAGAATTTTAATATTTGCACTCCTTATATAGATCCTAAAAAATGAATTATATTAGATTTAGAAGATTTTAAGAAGGATAAATTTTCACTTAAGTATTTTCAAATATATTATAACAATTACATTCCGCGTGTATATATATTGTAATTTAATAGAATTTGAGAATTTATATAATTTAGAGTTCAAGGTTAGTCTTATAAAGCATAAGTTCAGTGAATATATAGATATGATTACATTCATTCATTTATTTCAGAATTAAATATATAATACTTTATTTAATCCTTAAAATACAGAAATAATTCATAATAATAATTATATAAAAAAAAAAAATTATTTGATGGATCAAATAGATTTATAAGATATGAGAAAAAAGCTTCATGGATACAAAAAGAGTGGAAAAAAATAAGTCATTAGTATTCTAAATCAATTAGAGGATCCCAAAATAGATTAAAAGTATGGTTGTTGGTATAGGTTAGGGCCCTTACTGAGTCTAAGATTCACAAAACTGTAAGGACACTCACTTAAATTGAAGTAGTTGGAGATTCTGCTTTAAGTGAATAAGATCTTAAGTAAATTAAAGAAAAAGCCACAGAAACATTATAAAAATTGAAGAAAAATGAGAAGTAAGTGCCCCAAGACTAAGTTTCAGTGATTTCTGTAACTCCGGACAGAAAGTAATCTGTGGAAGTACCAAATGCAATTCCAATTAATTAAAATGATTTTATTAACTAATTGGGGCTTCCATAAAATTTTGATCCTACACGATTGAAAGTTTTATAGACCGTAATCCAGAAATTCACAAATGAAACTACTCCCTATTAGGAAAGCATAACATTTTGTAGGAGATTGGAAAACGAAGTATATTATTTAGTTCTATGTCAGATTAGCATGAAATTTAAGGATAAAGAAAGACAATATTAAACAGCTATAAGAGAGATATTGAAATACTTATAAAATGATAAGGATGGAAGTGTTCGTAATAGATTGTTAACAGGATTAATCGACATACCTACAGCAGCTTAATTGAGATCAGAGGATTGGACAAGTGCAACGGTATTTATATAGACCTACATTTTCATAGAGATTAGCCATTGCTGGAGGTGTAGGTAGAGAAATCCTATCAGCAAATGATATGAACCATAACAAATATATAGCATAAGCAATCAATAAGGATATCGCTTTAGGTTTATGCAATAATTGTGGGTAAAAATAAATGAAATTGGTCAATGAAATTTAAACAAGAGCAAGTGATGAACCTTCGACCAAATTTTATGAATGTTTGAATTGCGGCATTGGAGAAACTACAAACGGTTGATTTTATAGGATATTGAATATAAATATAGTAATACACTTAACCAGAGACATTTATAATATAAATAATGCATAGTGCAACATAAGAAGAATTAAATCTAGGGCAAAATAGAATGAGATATCATCAAAAGAAGATGAAATGTTATCAGATTCATATGTCTTAAGTTGATTTTGTTGCATCGAATAAAGAGATTAGTTAAGATGATTAAAAAGGATTAGAAATTAAGTTAAGAGAAAGAGTTAGCTATCAATAATTCAGATAGGAAATCAATCAAGTGAATCATATCAGTGAATTTCTTTTAACGTATATTCCTAATCCCATCAAATTACTAGTTTTTAAATAGAAAAGGAGATAGAATTTCAATGGGTTTTAAATTAGATTTGACTTGTATTCAATAATAATTAAGTTAGATATCACTGAAAAGATTATTGCTTTGAGTTTACTTGCTCAAAATTTCGAATCAATTTACAGAAATTCAATGTAGGATATTCAAAGATTTTTTGATTCAGTACATCCAGGTCGTTATAAAGTAAATAATTTTGAGAAGAAAGAAAATATGATCATTCTAATTGTAATTAGGTAACAGAGTTTCCATTCCAAGATCATCAGGTGCCAACCTTTTCTCTAATTTGTGAATTATATCTTGATTTAGTATTAATTCTTATAATATAATTATGAAAATAAGTTAA
Source organism: Paramecium biaurelia (assembly GCA_000733385.1). Lineage (NCBI taxonomy): Eukaryota > Ciliophora > Oligohymenophorea > Peniculida > Parameciidae > Paramecium > Paramecium biaurelia. Next base: position 96,026 of record JPFL01000171.1, on the reverse strand, counting down.
AACTCATGAAAAATATGTTGCTGCAATTCATTGTAAGTAAGGAAAGTATTAAATATTTACAAAGCTTAAGGAAAGTACTGGCGTCATGATATGTTGATATATATGCTTTATGCAAAATAATTCTCTAACGCCCATGATTTTATGAGATTTTTATGGTATGATAAGAACCTAAAATAAAAAAGCATTCTTTTGTTTTAACTTTTGCCGATGTCACCACTTCTCAAAATAGATTCATTATCAATTTGAAAAACTCTCAAAAACATATGTGTTCCTAATAACATGCCCAAAAAATAAATTGAATCGGTTAAAATCAGAATATCTTGATGCGAAGTATTCCTTGGTTTGAATTTAAAATAAAGATAATGAATATAATTCTAAAAATTAATACCCTGGTAATAAGAATATAATAGAACCATCTATTGAATTCAAACTCAAAGTTATAGTCTTATACGATGATTATCTTTTTACAATTTTTACGTTAAGGATTTTTTCTCTTGGTCTGCATTCAAAACAAATTTCATAGCACTGAGAAACTCTTTCAAGCTTGGTTTAATTGTGACATCTTCCTATACGAAGTTAGATATATTTATGCAAGCTAAAACATGCCAAGTATGTTCACATAAAATATATCTATAGAGTTTTAATGAGGAATTCAGCATTATGTATCATTTCAATTACAATTAGATTGAAGAACAAAAATTAGAAAAATTAACATTTTCATTAAAAAGTAGCCATATTCTTACTGAATAACAGCCAATAGGATCATACTTAAATTTATCTTAATAATACAGTTTCTCGTTTTCAAAATGAATTAATCTCAATAATAAAAAGGAACTAAGTTAATGACTCTCATTCATGCCAAATAACTTTTAACCACTTCTAGAAATTTAGATTTGTTAAATTGGCTTAAGAGAAAATAACTTTGTCATAAATTTGGATTCAATCTATTTGAATTTGAGAAAAATTGTCTATGATAATTTTGAATATTATAAACTACTAATTTTAATGTATACAACATATGTATTATTTTTAATGAAATTAATATATAAGAATAAAAATTATTCTTATATATCAACCCCGTTGTGGGATTTGAAAACATGAAAATATATTTTTAAAATTAGAGGCAAATTCAAATATATACTAATTTATTTTGAGATTATGAGATAAATATTTCAATATAATAACATAATCTTGTCCAACTCAAGAGAATAAATTAAATTCCAAAATGAAAAATATAAACAATTTATATCTTATCTAAAATATTATTTAAGATTAATTTTATCTATTTGCTTATACATAAATATACATAACTTATAGAATCACTTTTTTTTTAATATTTTATCATAATTAAACATAGCCAAAACCAAACCAAAAATAAATAATGGTGCAAATACTTAACCTACCTTAGTTTATTCTTTAGAAGGAGTTTCTTTCTTGATAGCGAATATGATCTACATTATAATTATATTGATACTGGTTGAGTGGTAATTTATCTGTTGAGCAATTAAATCTTTGATATTTTTTATTCAAAGTTTATTTATTTGTTGGCATTCTCTCCCTTTTCTTTAGTTTTTTCAACAACCAACTATAATTTAAGAGTTTTTGCTTCATTTGTTTCTACTTCAAAGTAATTTTAGAAACTTAATGTTCTTCCTGAGACTTACTCTAAAAAATAAATAATTTATAATACCATCCAAATTATCAAAAACTTTAAATGATTTAATAAAATATAAATTTTTTTCGGTTTAAGTGAATTCTCCATCAAAAACTACTTATCCAACCAATCTAAAATGATCAAATGATTTTTCATCAATATCCCCATTCAATAACTCTTCTTGTATTTCATCTGCCTATATTTATTCTTTTTCTTATTCTTTATCTTACTTCTCATCATTATTTAAATCATAATATTAATTATTAGTCTTACTGTCAATTAATTCAATATTTTAATCTAATTCTGCTTATTTTTATTATTAATCAACTTTATCATCTTAATTTTAAGTTATTTCTTATTCTTATTATTATTATTATTATTATTATTATTATTCTTATTGTTATTATTTTTATTATTATTATACTTTTGGCTCTTCAATAGGGGCTCTCTTTATAGAGAAATTCAATTATTTATTACAAAAAGTACTTGCCTCATCAAATGTTTTTGATTGGAATTTTAAATTAATTTAACTTGGACTGGCCACAAATCCTTTAACTTTAGGTTAAATGAAAATAATGTAATCGATTAATGAAGTAACATCATCTTCGACTTCTATAGAATAGAACCCATTTTCAGATATCTCTATATTATCAATAAATTAGTTGTTTGATCCTAAAAGTTTCATTTCAATTTGATTCAAATTTATATCTTATTTATCTGCCTTTGGAATTCGTATGAACCCACTACATATGATTACATCCTAAGCTATTACACTTACAAGGATGACAAATCCAAGTATTATTTTTATCATAAATATATATTATTTTAAATTCAATAAAAATAATATATTTAGTCAGGACTAGCGAAGATATGTTCATCATAATAAGCAGATGTCCCTATCAAATTTCATCATATTCATTATTTAATTATCTAACACTTCATTTAATATACCTTTTCGGCATTTAAAATTTATGGGATTATATATTAATTTATGCAGCAAACTCCATTAAGGGGTAGAAAAAGTTTATTCTAATACTTACTTCAAAAACGCTGTTTAAGTTCTATGTCCAAATCAAAACACCTAAGTGGAATCTATATTGAAGGAATTAGTGCTCCTCTTGATTCAAGAATTCAAAAAGCCAAACAAAATAAGCTTCAAATTAAAACTGAATATACAGATTATTTTGTTTTTGAGACTAATGATAAAACAACTATTCCTTAAACTAAAATAAATTAAAAAAGATAACCTGCTATTTATAATCTACAGTTCACAATTAATAAACGATAAACTAAAATCTAAATGATTAACAGAAAACCCTCCAAAACATTTTATACCATTTAGGTTTATTCAAAATCTCCAGACAAATCTGAAATTAGACAATTCAAGTGAGAATAATATGAATTTTTTACTATATATTTAATTAAACTATGTTTAAGTATTTCTTGTAAATACCTAAATTAAAATAATATCAATTATTATTTTCCTGTTTACTTTATATTATTGACAATTTTAGTAGAGTTCAGCAGAAAATTATTTAGCGTCAAATGTTATTCTAGAAATATAGCAATTAAATTTACCGTATTATATTCAATCATTTTTCTCCTTCATTCTATACTTTAAACAAGCTAGCCTTTAGTATGAAGTTTAATACATTTTATTAAGGTCATTTTAAAAAAAAATTGATGCCATATTGATAGAAGTATAACTTAAACTAATGGATATCAATTAAGTATTTATATTTCAATTATAAAACAGAAGGAATGATTAACCATAATATTTTTTTATAAAGACACTCAGAATATTTGGAAAATAGATATTGATGAAAGGGATTGGAGTTATATTTTAACTTCATACATTTAAGGGAGAGATCATTAATTTTTCTTTTTTACTCTTTTCATGGGGCAGGTAGAACCTTTGGGATGTCTTCCTGTAACACCACATGAAGGGCAGAGTTTATCTTTTTTTTCTTCTTAATTTTTATTTGTTAAGGAAACCATAGATTTAGTATTATAATTACATACATCTTCATGATGTCCAAAACCATTACATTTTTTGCATTAAACTTACTTTTTTAAGTAACCCTATTTTTATTTTGAATAGTTTAAATTTGTTTATTATGACTCTTTGTTTTAATTTTTCCATTCAGTCTTCAATCCTTCAGAACATCCAGGATATAAACAGAGTAACTAAGACTTTTGTTATAAAGTTGAATTCTCAGAATATTCTGTTTAAAATAGAATGGAATTGCACTTCTTACATTTCTTTTCTGTTCTCTAAATAGTTTTTATTTAATCAGGTAAGAATATTGCTTAATTGCATTAAGGATAACCTAGACAACCAAAAAAAAAAGAATGTTTTAATTTTGATTATCTAATTTTCATTTAATTATTACACTAATTACATTTAAAAGTTTCTTCAATGCTATTTGTTTTGAAAGTATTTTATTGGAAGCTAGGTGTATTATTATTTTAAGATTTTTCTTGACCTAATCGACATTTTATACAAACTTCAAGTATTGATCCATTGATTTATTAAATTTCTACAAGTTATGTACCACATTTATTACATTATTATTATTATTATTATTATTATTATTATTATTATTATTATTGTTGTTATTTTTGTGTCTTTTTGCTTTTTTATGGTTGTTATTATTATAATTATTATTAATTTTATTAGGTTAGATCCCTATTTTATGGATTATTACCATCATCATTATTTTCATCATAATCTTTTAATGCTTCTAAATATTATCCAAAAGTAGATATGATCAATTTTTTTTTTGATTATAATTCCTTTAGAATTCCACTCATTTCCCCAATTGTCTCTTCAACTATTTCTTTTTTCTATTTAATTCCCTATGCTACTTCATTCATTCTTTATTCCATTAGAGCTCTTAAGTGTGGTTTATGTAGTGTAAACCCTAGTACTTCATAGGATTCAACTAATGCTAACCCAAGTTTGGTAGGTTTGATAATTTAACCATTTTTTATTGCATATTCTCTTTCTTAAATAGTATTAATATGTTCATGAATAGTTGCATCAGTCCCTATACCATTCTTATCCATCATACCTATTAATTCTGCTTCAGTTAATGGTTTAGGAGGAGATGTCTTACCATTTTGAACTTTTAAGTTAATTTATATTACATCCCCTTTATTATAATTTGGAACTTAACATTATGACCATTCATCATAAGGATAAATTTCTAAATAATTTTTTTCAGTAATAATCAAACCCTATTTGTAGAAGGATTCCTCTTTTATTTACAAATTAATTGTAGTTTCAGATCCTTTTGCATTCTTAGAACAACATGCTAAGAAATGTCTTGTAATTAATTAATAAACATCCCATTCTTATGTAGTTTAAGCATCTGATTCAGACATCATTTTAACTGGGTGTATTGGAGGATGAGCCTTATCATCTTTAGTACCTGCTCTTGGTTAATCAAAATTAAAATTAATTAAGTTTTATGCATATTCTCCCCACACAGGATGATTAATTTGATCCCGTATAATATTTTATAAGTTAATTGTAGGTGGGAATTTATTGGTTTCTGTTCTTGGGTAACTAATATAACCTCTATTATATAATTTCTCAGCAAATTCCATTGCTTTATGAGCAGATATTTTAAGTTTTTTTGATGCTAATTTTTCAAATTCAATTGTTGATAAAGGAAAAGGTTTCAACTTATATACTTCTTTTTATTGCACATCAGTTATTGTGGCTTATTCTGTAAAACATTTTTCAAATAACACTAATACAATCATTTCATCAAAAATATTCCCTCTACTCCAATTATATATACATCCAGTTTAATCTTCACATTGTATAAACCAAAATTTTTCTTTCAAAAATTAATCTATCTCTTTCTGTCTTTATACAACAAATCCTAATGTAGGTATTTAACATGGACCATAACTAATAATTGAAGACAAATTGAATTGTTATTATAATAAAAGAGTTTGAAATCTAGTAAAAGAAGCTCCTATTCTAAGATCAATTTCCTATCTAGCAAGTACAGAATTAGATAAATTCTCATCTGGTTATTTTAAATTTTCTAAAGCCTAAATATATAATGATAATTATAAACTACTTTCTTAATGTCTACATATGTGACTGCTGAAAAATGAGCTCGATGGACTTTAATTTAAGGATTTGAATCCTTACAAACCTCTAGAACTTCAAATGCTATATTTTCACCTTCTCTATCACAATCCAACCAGAGGATTAATTGACTACATTCCTTTGCAAAACGTTTTAAATTTTCTTCCAAAAATCCTAATTTTAGCCTCATATGATACTCTTTTCATAAGGAATAACATTTTCAATATCTGCATCTTTTAATATAATGTGAGGATCCCATTAATCCCATTTTTAATATTATTTTTGGTATCTCAAAGTCTTTAAATGTCCTGTAACAGATGTCATCCACATTTCTGCTTCTTATTCTCCAAACTTAAAGTTGAATTTGAATAATTTGTTATAAGGAGATTTAGTTTCTACCATTGTGTGATCACGAGCAAGTACAGTTGCAATTGACCTAGCAACAGATGGTTTCTCTGCCACATTAAGGACCTTGATTTTACCTAACTATCTCTTTAAAAGAGTAACATACCTTTATTGCTGTTTTAAATTTATTCATTAATTAAAGGAAATCTTTCTTAATTTCATATAACAAAATCATAGTCATAGAATTTAACTCAATAAAAGAGATTCCTCTAATATTTAGACACTTAAAGAAACTAAATAATTTTTATATATTTGCTTAATTTCACATTATTTAAGTATAATAAGCAAAGGTTTATAAATTTATATTAATTATATGTATGCTGAATTGTATAAAATATTCTAATAATTCAAATAAGTTAGACTTCCAGATTGCTCATTTTAATAAAGAATACAAAATCCGAATTTTCATCATTTGGTAATTGTATTGCATATTGAATATTTTTCATTAAATCTTAACATATTAGTTTTTTCTCCTCTTTTCTAAATGCAAATAAGTAGGATGAATTTAAAATTAACTTGATTGGAGTTTTTGTTTAACTAGATAAACATACTAATATTATAAATTAATCTATTACCTCCTTTTTAATTGATTCCATAAACTGATGGAAATGCCTATTTTTACTTTAATTATGTTAAATTTATCATTCCTGCTTCTATTTCATAATTTTCTACTGAAGATCTTAGATAAATGTGAAATTAATTATAATCTGTTAATTTAAATACTCCTTCTACAACAGCAAAACACTCTTTTATACTAAAGATTGTACTAAATTTGTTGGAGTATTTCATGTGTTTTTCAGATTTATCTATATCAAATCTTTTCAATGTGTTTTATTGTATTTCTTTAATCTAATCAGTATCTAAATAATTTCTTTTGTCATTAGATCTTTCTAATTTTATCACTTTTTATTCTTCATTCTATCTATCCTTATAACCTTTTAAAGGTGGAGGTTTTGGTGGTGACATAGATGATTGTTGAACAATCTCATTTTCTTTAGATATTGATTAATCAATTTTGACTTTAGTAATAACAGTTTGAGTAGTCTATGATATGATATTATTTTATTATTATTAATGATCTTTGTATCCTTTTAGAGGCAATATTTTAATTTCAGTAATGATATCAGTAAGTTAACGATTATCTTTAATAATATTTTCTGATGATTTAATTTGTTAAGTGTCTGATTATGGTTTTTAACTCTAAATAAATTCTTCAGAATCTTATTTTCTATTAGAATACTATTCAAAATGTTAATTCTTACGAGTTTCCTTTTATTTTGTTAATACAATATATTTTTGGGGTTTCTCATTTAATTTATTATTGCTATTATCCATAATTAAATTATTTCCATTTTCTTATTTATCAAAATGACTCTTTTATAGCTGCTCTCTTTATTGATTGATTTCCCCTAAAATCAACATTTCTTTTTAATTTTGAAAATCATTCTTTAATTAATTTTCCTTGAGTGTATTTTTGTTATCTGTTGTATTTTTACTAATTATATCTTTTTATTATATTGACAAAGGTTCTGATTATGAATTTTAAAATGTAATAATTTATCTTTTGTTATCATTTTAATGATATTATAATTTTAGTTCCCTCTATCTTTTGTTTTCTTTTATTTAATTAAATAAAGATTATTGGAGTATTTTAAATTCTTAATCAATTTTATTCAAATGCATCTTAATTTATGTCTATAATTCATTATACTGTTATTCTGTTTAATAAAGACAATCCTTAAAAAAATGATGCTATTCATTATCTAAATTCTAATAAACATCTATGAGTTTAGTAATAGTTGTATCTTAATCTATTTAATTTGGAAGTAAATAGTCTTAAAATTACTAATATGATTGGATCTATTCCTTCCAATTTGTATAACTTTCAAAAAACTTTTGATTGATTAAAGATATCAAAGCATCTTCTTAATTAATCATTATTTTATGGATTCTAGCCAATAAATCTTAGAGTAAAGTGGCTTTCTTCTTATTCAATTTAACATTTATAGTGTTAATTAAATCATCTTTCTCTAATACCTCATGACCTTCATTTTAATGAGCAACAATTGATTCCCAATCATTTAAAATTCTGCCCTACTAACATTAGGCACTTACACAAATAAAATATGCTTCTTATAACATAATTATTAAGTGTTTAGTTGAGTATTCATTTATAAAGATCAAAACATAAGATAATCCTGTAAATATTATGAAAAGAAATATTGTTTAATTTTAAATTAAATTAAAATGATAATTTAAACATCATATATGACTGAGTATAGGTTATGATGATGTTCTTGTATATTATTTTGTATCTGTCATATTTCTGATTTCAAATTCTTTAGGCTGATTTATTAAATCCTTAAAAGAACGAAAAGATCTCTTCTTATTACCTTAACTTTAATGTTACTAATGGTCTACATTATTTTCTTTGATAGTGTCATAACCAATGATCATATCTTGAGAACCATTAGGAGAAGTATATTTGCTTATGTGACGACTATGAATAGCAGTTTTGAAATGAGATGGAGTTTTAAATTCAACAGATTCCTAAGTAGAATGTCTTAAGTTATTAACATAATAATTTTTATCAATATTTTTAGGAGTGTAAGTATTTTTCATGTTTGATTTGAATATATTCTATTTAACAAAATCATCACCTTAATATTTTAGTTAACTATCAAACAATCTAATTTAAATCATATTTTATTTTTGTTGTTCTCTTTAATGTTCTTTATGTATCATCATTTTATATTATGATGTAAACTTATCTTCTCCAGGAGTTATTGTAACAGTTTCTGTTCTAGATTATCTGGAATCACTTTTTAAAATATCAGCATTTTTTGGATCACTAAGTAAAAACAATTTATCTTTCTTATTCAATATTTTAAATGGTTGTATATCCTATTGAGTTTCCTGTTTTTACCTTCTCAAAAGACTATGTATTTTTTTAAGATTCTAATGTGCTATTGCCTTTATGTATCTAAATTCAGGTTTGACATTGTCTAAAACTCTATCTAATTCTTATTGATAATGAGTTTCAGGACCATAAAACTCTGCAAAACAATCTTATATTTTTGATGATGCCATTTAAAAATGATTGGCTGTTTCAACTATACCATTAACCATCTCTTATCTATTATTGACAACTTCAACGAAATCATTAATGATTCTTTTCGAATAAGTTATCTTATTCTTTTAAGAATAAGGTTTAGGTAATTAAACATAATCGAGAGGATTCTTTTTCCAATACTTTTTCAGATTCACTCTAACTGGAGAATCATGCCAATTATGAATTACTTATACATTTTTATTTAAAGGTTTCATAATTTTATATCACTTTTTTTTCTTAAATTAATATGATTATCATTTATAAAAACCTTGGTTTATTCTCTAAAAGAGTTGAACCAATATAATCTGAATTACTTTTACATTAGAAATTCATAAAAAATATAAATGATAATCTTTAATAAACTATGATTGAAAATTTAAAGAGTATGGTATTTACTAATATATTAAATATCGATAGGATACCCTGTTAATAAATAATTAAGTCAATCATCAAATTGTATATTAATAATTATAAAATTGATCGAAATTATCAATAATAAATAATAGTGTTAATTAATAAGAATAATTATGATATTGCAATTGTTCATAGTTAAAATATAATTAATATCTCAAAGGATTTCAGATTTATTTTGTTTTATTATGAATGAAAAGAATTAATCTTATTAGAAATAATGAAAATTCATTTTTTATAATATTATTGAATCAATCATTCAAAATTTAAGGTATTTTATTAATTATAATAAGTGGCAAATAGAATTAATAGATCAAGCATGAATAAAAAAGATTTTATGATAATTTCTTTCATTAATTTTAATGATAATAATCACTTAATAGAAAAAACAAAATATTATTATTAAGTGACATTTTTCATCAAATAATCTTAATATAACATGTAAAACGAAGAAAGTAAATGGCTTAAATCAATTTAATAAAATTTGAAGTATTTGGAAGTCATAACTACAGTTTCTAAAGATCTAATAATTAATGTATTTAGAATTTAATTTCAATTTAAAAGTCTTAATATTTAAATATAAAAATAATTTTAACTTGAACTACTCATTTTAAAATTGAAATTCTTTATAGGCGATCAATTAGTTGATAAATCAAGCCAAGATTATTAAACTAGATTACTATAATATAATTTTTTACATTAAATTTTATCCTCTTAACGACTATTAGAAAAAGTGAATGAAAAATTGTACGATTTTAATTTTCATCAAATTCTAAAAATAGAATAGCAATATCAAATAATAAAATCATTTAATTATGTAAATATATCATATTTTTGAGATCAAAGGTCTGATTTCCTTTGTAAAACAAAACCTATAATTTAATTGTTTATCATTATTTAATTTAATTTCATAGCATTGAAATTTATTTAGATTAATAATAAAGACTAATATATTAATCATATTTCTAAATAGAGATAATTAAATTTCTTAATTTTCTTCATATCATTAACCAATATAGATGAATTGGTATGCAATTAATATAATTAATATAGTATTAATTTCATGACACTAGATAGTATCTTTCTCCAACTTTTTTAATTAAAATTAGATATTTCTTAACCTAGATCATGAGTACTATAAAAGCATATTGAAAATATGAAGTCATAATTAAATAAACTAAACTTTAACACCGTCTAAAATCCATGCTTTGAATGTAATGCTAAAAATAGATATTCTATTGTTATAAACTTTAAAATAAAAATAAAAAAAACAGACATTTAAGAAATAATAAATCTATAGTTCCATATCACAAGGATAATTAGAACTTCATATTGTGTGTTATGTTATCTTAGTTCAGAGAAATTTGTTTAGTTTTAATAAAAGATTATGCAATAAAGCTTCATTTTATCTTTTCCTTTAGAATTTCTAATTGCTTGTCCTATTATTTATGACTTTGTTATAATTCGCTTTGATTATTGATATACAGCTTTATATTATTAAAGTAGGTAGATGATCCAGCCTTTATATATATAGAATGAATTACTTAATTTAAAAAAGTTTAGAAAATATGAACCATTAGATCTTCATCATTTATTATGGTTGATACTTGCGTTAGACGGTTACAATAATTTTGTAGTTTGTAGCTTATAAGATTTTGATATTTACTAAAACAATATCATATATCATAGTCTCTAACCATTTCTCCATTAGCATACTTTTGTTTCATGATTTGCACTTATTATTTTACCTTCACCATGTTATTTACCATTTAACCAATAGCCTTCGTATTTTTTTCCATTACCCCATTCCATAATACCAAAACCATTTTTTTTATCGAACTCATAATTTCCTTCATATTTTCTTCCATCTGGCCATGTTTGAATTCCAACACCATGCATCATATCATTCTTCCATTAACCTTCATAGTATCTTCCATCTGCCCAAGTTTATTTGCCAAAACCATTCATTTTATTTTCCTCCCATTATCCTTCATAAACACTACCATCAGCCCATCTATAAATTCCTTATCCATTTTTCATGCCTTTTGTATATAATCCTTCATATTTACTCCCATCTATCCATATTTCACAACCAGTTCCATGATAAAGATCTTAATCCCAATCCCCTTCATATCTAGATCCATCTTTATGCATATATACTCCATAACCTTATGCTTTATCATTCTTCCAAAATCCTTCATAAATATCTCCATCAACATGATAGAATATACCATAACCATTAGCTTAATTGTTTCTCCATTCCCCAATATAACGAGCTCCATCTTTCCAAAATTATTCACCAAAACCATCTCTAACATCACCTAACTATTATAATATAATGATATACCCAATCTCCGTCATAAAGTAAATTACTATAAGTCATTTTCTATTCTGTCTTTTAATGTTATAACGATTAACTTGGTTCAAATTTCTGGAAAGGGTTTTAGACTGAATTAAACTCTTTATAAGAGTTGATACTTTAAAAGTAACAATTTTAACCCTAGACATCATTTCTCTGTGAATACTTTGATGATTTTTGATTATAATTATTCGTTGACTAATATATTGTTTCAGTATTATGTCTCCTTTACTTTAAGAGTTTTCTTTCGCTAATTAATTATTTTTGTATTTCATTTGATCTCTCAACCTTTGAGATCAATGTTTAAGTTGGTTCTTCTTATGCTTACAAGCACTTGCATTCATTTCCCATTATTTTATTTATTTACAATGATTATTACTAGTAAACACTTTCAAAATTTCCAACTTACTAGTAATATTTTATAAATTTATTGATTATCTTTCAAATTCTATTCTATATCATCAATTTCTCATTAACTATAATACTATCATAATCTAATAGAGACTTTGAATACTACTTTAAAGGTTGATTATGTAATCAAGTATAATTTGATTATTATATTCAATTTATTATTCATTCCAAATTATTTTAATGAAAATATATAATCAATTACTTCATAATCTAAATAATATCCTCATTCCAAATGAATTACAAGTACAAAATCAATCAATAAAATATTAAATAAAGGTCTATTTCATAAATGAAGAGAATTACAAAAAAGATTTCACTTTAGAATTCTTATAAGTTTTTCATTAAAAATTGAGCGAAATTTATCATATCAAATATATTAATTATTATATTATACAAAAGAGATGGATTCATCTGCACATACGGTTAAAATATAAACATAAAATAAAAAGAAAGAAAAAGATCCCAAGGGAAACACAAAAGTTTTATGTTCAAGAATAAATTTTGAAGATCCAACAGCATTACTTCAAACTAGAACTCAATTAGCCAATTTTATTAGTTGGAATTTAAACTCAAATTCTTATCTTAATTCTAATCAATGAAGAGAGACAGGATTAATCAATTTTGACTTATTACATTTATATTATTCAAAAAGTAGAGTTGAGTTTTATAAATAATTTTTCTCTTTGTATTATTAATTAAAACAGAAGGGTTAGCCATGATTTTCTTATTAAGCTTGATGGTCTTTTAAAATCTCTCAATTATAAAGAAATTAAGAGTTTTAAATTTATTACCATATGAAGAACTTTCTAACTGTCTTTAGATAGAACTTAAATTCTATATTTTATTATTTTTTTTATAAATTAGAATTTATAATGCTATTTTTGTCTATTAAATTAAGATCAAATACTACAATTTAATTATATATATATGTAGATTACATGATAATAATAAATTAATAATATGAATAGTCAATTTTATGAGTACTCATAGCCTAAATATGTGCTCACAAATGCAGCCTTTTTTATAGCTAATTCTAGGTAATAGCTTGAAAATTTTTCTGGATATTAATCATTCGAATCCACAGAGGAATATTAAGATCTTATATTTCCACTTCTTTAGAATGAGTAATATCGTTCATTGAAAAGGGAATAAATAAGAGTGCTGAATTATTTGAAAGATCGTAATTAATTTCCGCTTGTTTTTGAAATTATACTTAATGATGATGAAAATCCAAGTAGAGAGGATGGAATCAAATTTGATGTTTTGAGGGAAGTTAATCATATGAAGAATGAATATCCTAATAAGAATGAATTTTGGAAATATAATCATTATGCACAATATTTAATTTTTAAACAATCATAGTAATATTTTGGAGCCATTTACACTAAGAAGCCAGATTAACCTAATGATTACTTTACATCTTTGGCTATTTTTTCAAATAAGAATGATGAAATGTCATTATTATTACCCTATACTAAAGAAGTTTTGTAATTGCTAAAATTTGAAAACATATTTACTACTCATGAAAAATTGATTGATTATTAAAATAAATACATCTAATGTCAATAATAAGGTAAGAACAAATTCTGTACAATTTGGGATAAATAAATGCTTATTTATTTTTTGCCAATATCCCCTTTAAGTGCATACTTAAATGAAACAGAAACTATTTTTAATCTCTCTAGATGTCCATTCTATTAACTAATACTTAATCCATGTTAATAATAAAATCATAATCTTCACTCAGATTTTAGTATTATAGCAAGGAGACAATAAGAATTATATTTCTAAAATTAAATATATTTAGATTAATTTAATGACAATTAATTAGATTCAATTAGACATGCCTTAGATTTTACTAAAAGAGTAAATATAATTATTATCTTAGATTACAATAATTAAAGGCCCTCCAGGAACAGGTAAGACACAAACCACTATAGGAATTATAGCAATTATGTCAGAATTATTAATTAAAACATAAAATAATTATTAAGGAACTATTTTGGTATTAGCAAAATCAAATAGTGTTGTCAATGATTTAATTAGAAAGATTTAGAATAATATTGAACAAGAGAACTCAATTATTTTCTGTTTTGAAAAAAAACCTGATAAATTAAAGATAGTACGTTTTGGTAGACCAGAAAAATGTGATAGAGACATTGAAAGATGGAGTTTAGAAATAAGATCTCAAAATCATTTTTTTTAGTTCAAATGTAAGGATAAAGTTAAAGAACTTGAAGATAAATCTATTACATTTTCAATAAAATCTTAGCTTCGAAAATAACAATTAAGAGGGTTTAGAGTTTATTTGGAGGATACATAATAATAATATACTCTTATATCTTTATTGAATTATATTGAAGAAATAAATCTTAAAACTCACAGTAAGAAAATCTTGGATGCATATGGAAATTTATATAATGAATTATCAAAATTATTGAAGATGAAAAAGAAGGTATATGAAGAAATAGAATAAGATTACTTAGAATAAGTATTATAATATACTTAATTATTTAGTGTCATATTATTGTTTCAACCCTGAATAGTTGTTCTAAAGTTTGTTTGGAAAACTATTTTGAAAAAGTAAAATTTAGAATGTGCATTGTTGACGAAGCTCCAACTGCTTTAGAACCTTCTTTATTGATACCTTTTGTAAAATATAAATCCATTGAGAAAATTGTATTGTTGGGAGATGTAAAATAACTCAACCCAATAGTTATTGCAAATGAGTCAATTAATTATGGTTACAATAGATCTTTATTTTAAAGATTAGCTAAAGGATTGTATTAGGATACTCATAGACTTATACATTAATATAGATAAATGCCAAATCTAGCTGAAATTACATCATAATTATTTTATAAGAATTAATTGATTAATGGAATCCAGAATATGTAATTTCCAGATTGGATTCAATATAAGGTAGCAAATGACCGCAATAGGCTTTTTTTCAGTGCTCCTTCATTCACAGAAAGCGATTAAGAAACTAGTAAAAAAAATGATTTAGAATGCTAAGCAATAATAAAATTAACTAAATATCTTTTACAAAATTTAAATTTTCCTTATACTCAGAAACCAATTACTATAATAAGTGCTTATAGGGCCTAAACTGAGAATCTATAATAAAAATTAAAATAGGAAATATTTTATTAGAATTAAGAATTAAATGATATAAGACAATTAATAGATTATGTTGAATTAGACACTGTAGATTCATTTTAAGGAAAAGAGAACGATATAATTATTTTATCACTTGTACGATCAAATAATAAATAAGGATTTTTAAAAGATAAAAAAAGAGCAAATGTGGCTTTGTCAAGAGCAAGATATTGCTAATATATTTTTGGAACTAAGTAAACTATGAAGTTGGATTTAAAGAATTGGAATAAAATAATTAAAAAACTGGAAGAAAACAATGAAATTATTAAATATAATTAGGAGTTGCTTAACAATCCTAACTTTTTTTCAGGGATAGGTTATAGAGAGAATGAATTCATATATGTGTGAATTCATTTAAACAATTTAAATTATTATATAATTTAGTATAAACATTAGAGTGATTCATAAAATATAAATAAATGGTTCTATAATCTTAAATGTAAACTAATATAATATACAGAGTTTTCTATAATAATCAAAATCTATTGTTTTCTATTTATATTTTTGAAGAATTTCTACTTATTAATTGTCTTTCCATCATATTTATGACTGTGTGACGAATATTCTCACTTTAAAATCTTTATCGCTTTTTGATGTGTTTACCTACTAATGATATTTAGAATCCTTCTAGTCTTTCATCTTCAGTTATAATTGTCAATGGCATCTTTTTAAATTAGTTTGGGCTTTCATTATTTAATTATAATTCAGGTATTACGATAGTAGAATCTTTTAATGGTCTTGATTATAATAAATATAATAATACTTTATTAGAGGTGCTCTTGGAATCATATTTTAGTTATCCAAATCATCAAATGTTAATTATCTTTTTCTGTGATCACACATTATATTTTACATTATAAATTATTAAAGAGATCCTCAAATTCTTTTGGACTTATAAACTGAGTCATATAATATTTTCCTTCTTAAATTCAACCAGAATTATCTAGAAGTTCATATTTTATCATATTTTAAATTTAACAATAATTTTAATTTCAATAAAAAGAATTACTAAAATGTATTATATAATTCAGGAATAAGAACTAATTCTCATTATAATTACATCCTATGTATGAAAAGCGCTATAAAAGATTTGAAGATGGCCCTAAGTGAAATTATAATATATATTACATACTATTGAATTTGAAAATGAGTATGCCTTATCGATTGACTCGGAATCAATTAGATTATTAAGATGTATCATAAACTAAGGCTGATTTAAAAGCAGAAATGCATTTTATAGGATAAATTGTGGGTGAACTTGATTTTCAAACAGATGATCAATTATTTTGTGAATTAGCTATAGATTGTAGAGATGGATGGGATTTATTATAACCAGGAAATAATAAAGGAATTCAAACTCAAACAAGTTATGCTAATGTTAAAATGTCAAATATGTAATTTATTAGCCAGGACAACTATTCTCATGTAGTTATCCATTTGACTTGCATTTCTCAGTTTCAAAAATAATTGGATGGCCTAAAGCTTATTAAAAGCCTGGAGATTGGACTCATCAAATAAAATTGAGACTTGTAGTTATGGTACAGCAATTTTTCCAAGAAGTTCTGGTTATCATTAAATGACATGGTATCAATAAAGTCTATTTAGTGAAACATGGACACCAACTGAAGAAAACTTAGATCTTGAGATAAGAAAGCCCAATGAAGATTTGGCTACTAATACAGATTAATTCAAAATTTGATAGATCTTTGGATTAAAAATTTTAAGCTCTATCATTTTATATGGAAAACCCTCCTAGATTAACAACTGATAAGGGGGATTTTGCAAGGAGGAAAATTTTGAATTTACATTGAAGTTGAAGTTCTTTGAAAAATTCAAAAGACTTAGCTTTTCAGGATAATGAATTTAATATAATATTATTGATTTTAATAGATTGCTTATCTGATTAATTTTATTTTAATAAAACAATAATGAAATTTGAGCAGGATAGTAGTAATTCAGAATAATTATTATTCATTATATAAATTATAGATTATAATAAAAGACAGTAACTTAAATCTTACATAATTCTATTAGATTACATTATATATAATGTTGTAAAATTATTCAATTTAATTTGTCAATACAAATGAATTCATTAATTGCTAGCTCTTTAGGTTATAAATGGATATTTTATTCAGAGACATTCTAATAACTATAAAAAAAAAAAGATTAGATTTCTTTCTAAAGAAAAAAGAAGAATTAACTTTAAGAAAGAATCATCAATTTTGAACTAGATTTAATTTCAATCTAATCTAAGAAAATTAACAATTAATTTAGATTTGTGATGCTAGTTAATCAATACTACATGTTGTAAATAAAACGCTATGTGAACTTGATGAAAAGAAGATTTATGATAGGATTAATTCTGATATAAAATGATTATTTTTATTTTTCATTTAAATAATGATTTTATAATTTATATAAAGAAATGAATTCATAATAACTTGAAAAAAACAGTTGTTAAATTTAAAATAGAAAAAATCATACTTTTGGACCTTATATAAGCCAATGTCATTTGGAAGCTAAAATCATAGAAGATGAATCATATAAGAGCTTGAATGTTTCTTTTAAACAAAAAAATGATATTTTTATTGTGGAAAATTGGAAAAATTATAATACTGATGTTAGTAATCCTAAATATAAAATCAAATAACACAAAAAATCAAAGAATTAATGTTGTACTACTTTTTGATTATAGTATTTTATATTCTAAAACTCTGTTTTTTATTGAGTCATAACATTTATTGATTATTAGAATTTGAAATTCTTAAAGTTTTAAATCAAATTCAGTAAAGTTTGACTTAGAAATTAATCAAAAATTAGTTTAAATGTGAGAGTCAGTATTACTTAATTTAAATACATATTAATTTAATTATAATCTTTTACATTTGAATATTTGTTATTGATCTAGAAGAATCTATAATTTATAATATATAATGAAAAATATATATATATTCAATTCTAAAAATTTGATTTATATCTTGATAAAGGGCTAGTAGTCTATTTACAAGAATTTCTGGTCATATAGTCTAAAATAGCATCATTGATTGATCCTGTAACTTTTGGTGGGACAAACAATAAGGGTTCCTTCTAATTGATTGTACTATACATTTTACTGTTGTTATCATCGATAGCTGAATATGCCATTTTTAAAGGTTAATTATCATAGCAACTGTTATAATTATCTTTAACATTAACATTAGTTGTTATTTGAATTTAAGAAAACTTTTTTTCAAATTGGCTACTTATTTATTCTATTTCTTCGAGTAATTCCTCACTAATATTTTAAAATAACTTGCCCTATTGTTTTGATTCATCACTTGTTATGATTTATTATCTATTGCAAATGATGATATTCTATTCACTAGCTACAAAATATAAAATGGCTGCTTTTGAATCATTTTCAGATGGAGTGATATATATTGTGCAATCTTATTTAACTCTTGCACTATAACTCAAAATTGGATTATATGTTTTTGTGTAAATTGATTGAATACATAAATTACTATAAACTTCTTCTACAAAAGATGAATTATAATATGGTAAAGCACCTGACCAAATGTCCACTTATTCTGAATCCACAGATAATGGAGAGAAGGATATTTCATCAACATTACAAATCAAACCAATTGGATAATTTTTCATTTGCTGAATGATTGTTTTGCAATTTTCATAATTTATAGTTATAATTTTATTTTTTAAATTTGGAAGTTCTATATCCTTTTATTATAGCAGAGATACAGGTTTCATGATAGTGAAAAAACCTCTTTCTGAATATGCTCCAACTATAAAATGTAATTAAATTTGTTTATTATCATAATCTTTTTCTATAAGTAAATATGAAAATGATAATTTTAAAATCTTTATGTGCGATTTTGCTAATGGCTTAAGTGCTTTATATATTATATCAATTGGGATTTAACAACAAACATAGTTCAATTAAGAATTCAATAAACAAACATCTTGTTACATTTTAATATTTAGACAACTAGTTTCTGCAAATTTTAAATGATTTTCTCTTATTTATGATTAATATTCGTTAAAGAAATCATTATTGATTTATGCAAAGCTAGCAGGTTTATCTGATTTATTGAGTTCATTAAATTTTTAATTCTCCGGTATTTCTGAAAATTGAATTTCTTTTAGTTAAAATCAGTTAAATACTTTCATCATCACATATAATAGTAGGATAAGAGAATATTTTGAGTAATTGGAGAAATTAATCTATTTTAAGTTTTCCCTCTAAAGTGAAATTCATTTATAATTTTATTATTTTATATTTTTAAAACTATTCTTAAATCTCTATATTTACAGTATGTTAATCTTATTATAAGAAGATATCATCATAAAATAAATATTATTATGTTTTAAAAGGTAATTATAAATATTTGTTGGTTATCTCTTCATAAACTATGATTATCAAATAAATCACAATTTGTTTAATTTGGAATAATTCTAAATTTAAATAAATGATTGTAATTTAATTTCTTTAAAATTCATTTTATTAATTTAATATGACTAATAATATTGCAATTATAACAAGTGCCACATTATCCTTAATAGGATAGATGATAATAATAGTACTTTTTTTCTATTTTAACAAACTTCGTTATGGACTTATTCCAAGAATAATACTTTATCTTACAATAGGTGGAATTATATAGGTACATAATTTAATAACAATTTAATGACTAGACTATTGGAATTATAGGATCAAGCTTTGATAGTTTGAATTGTACATTGTTTGGATTGTTTAGACTTTATGGAGGATTAAGTTCAATAATATGGAGTTCTATATTGATATATTCAATTAAATAAGTAGTTAATTCATCAATGACATAGTTATTTATGGTTTTTAATAATTAGAATTCATCAGAATTCAATGATATTAGAGAGATTCTTAATAAGCTAGTTGAATTAGAGATGAAGTTTTGTTTATGTTCTTTCGGTATCCCATTAATTCTAATAACATATCCATTAATTACAGCACTATTTTATGAATCAAAGAATTCATAACTTTGTTTATTTTATAATAAATAGACTGATCCATTACTTTAAAAGATATAATTAAACATTTAGAAGTTAATTCTTTGGATTATTCCTTTAAGTTTATACTTGATTTATAGTTTGAGTATTTTAAACAATATAAAACATGTGATGAAAGGTGATGAAGAGAAATAAGAAATCTATTAAGAAGTAAAGAAATTGATTAAGTAAATTCTATTATTTCCAATAATTACATTTATTTGTACTTTAAGTTTTACTATAGAGGATATTTAAAGTTTATTTGTGTCTTAAATTGGATTGACATATACATCAATTTCATTGGCATTTTTGAGTTTTTGGGGATTCTTGAATTGTTTGGCATATTTGAGTTAAGATTCAGTAAGATTGGAAATTATGAGTAATAAAATGTTAGAAGAATAGCAAGTAATTATAAAATACATTTAGGATATGTGAAGGAATGATATATGAAGAAAGAACAAGAAGATTAAGTATAAGTTAGGAATGCTACTTTTATAATGTTTAAATGACACGCAAAAATGATAATTTATGATTTGTATTCAATACTATATATTTGATATATTACAACACATCTATTTTTATTAAGTATATTAGAAAGTTATCTATCTTTAAGTAGGTTTTAAATATTTAATTTTTATTTTTTTATTTTTAATAGTTTATTTTATAATTTAAAACAAATTTAATATTTATTATTATTTGATGATGTTTTTAATAACTTATGATGACTAATAGTTATCATGATTTTTAAGTTAATATGTCAAAATGTTTGATGAAAATAGAAACTACTATTTAATTTAAATATTGATTATGATATATATTTATTTATTATAATACATATTCAAAATACCCTATCCTTCTTTTAGTTGTTAATATATGATAATTCCTAAACTCTTGGATTAACACTAAACCAAAAATGATGGATATTTTTCTTCTTTCTTTCTTGATATTAGAAATATTATCTTGTTAAAATCTTTTTCATCCTATAATATTATATATTTTTATCTATTTACTCAAAAATAAAGTATACTGATTATATGAATAATCCAGTAGCTGTTATTTTAACCAATAAGGGAACTTCACTTTCTGGCCATGTATTCCATACCATATAAGGAACTAAGGAACCTCTGAATATGATATATAATGCTAAAATATCAAATTAGATTATTTACCAAAATAAGCCCATTCACATGCTTCATATAATTTGGTATGTCGTAATCCCACTTGTCTAAAGATCACTCTCATATGCATAGGAAGGTTGGATACTTCAGCTGACATCAATCCCCCTAAAACCTATTAATTAAGATTTACAGATTGAAGATGGAGCTCCAAACTTTGAGAAAGTAGCCACAGCATATCCACAAATAGCTAAAGAATGATGAGAGACTAAGGACATGTCTGCAAGGTCATAGTAAAGACAGGCAAGGAAATCATAGACAAAGTATGACGCACTAATTATCATTGTAAATTGCATTGTCTGAGAATTAACTGCACCGAAACTTGGTTATTCAACTGCAAATTCATATCTCTTTTACCCAACACAATATATGCAGCAGCCCAGAATGTTATGGCTCCATGTATGATTGACACAATTCTATTCTTGATATCATCTTAAACTTTCTTTGGATGATTCTTTAGTTGGACTTTCTAATTTATTATTGCAAATATTGAAGTCCAAATAAAGAAAGAATAGCAAAACACTTTCACTTGATTTGAAGTGCTATTGACTAAATCTATATTTTCAAGATTTAACATATTTGTATTATTATTATTATTCCAAATAATATGAATATATTTTGATAATAATGAAAATATACTAAGAGCGTTAATTTTTAAGTTCTATTTTCTATGGTTAATTAAAACCTTTTTAAACTCTAGGTAAATTAACTTAGCAAGAGTAACTAATTTTAATCACAAATCTAATTTCATGTACATTTTATACTCATTTAATCTTAATTATTTTACATATGCCAAATGATAGAGATTATTACATGTTTGCTACATAACCGTATCATAGTAATTAAGTAAAACTCAAAAGATTATATATTACAATTATCAAGATTTATGGTGCAGTTTTAATCATATTTTCTATTTCATAGATTCATTATAATGACAAAAAGTCTAATTGTTAATCTTAAAAATAATAGTTTAAATATGGAATCCTAACCCTTATAAAAATATTTAAGAGAAAGCATACATCATATAACATATAAAATTAATTATTAAAAAATTTATAATGGTTGTGTGTAAATTCTGCAGAAAACATATAGAAGATGCTAAGATAGTATCACATGAATATTAATGTGAAAAAAATTGCATTAAATGCTTGAAATGTGGCTAACTTTATGATAAAAATGATAAAGAATCACATGAATAAGAATTTCATAAAATAGAACACTGCTAATTTTGCCTCAACGAAATTAACAATACTTAGTATCATTTTATATTAAGACTTTAGAAAGCATGTTTGTAAAGAAAAATTCATTCTATGTAACTTTTGCTAAATGAGAATATCTATGATTGAGTATTCTAAACATTAGATTGAGTGTGGTAGCAGAACAGATATGTGCCCTTTTTGCATGTAGTATATAAAAAAGATGGACCAAAATTCTCATTCATAATAATGCGTATAATAAAGAGTTGATAAGCCAGTCAAACAAGGAATTCAATAATAATAAATGGTAATTATAATTAAGACATTTAGAAATACGAAATGAATTAAGGTTCCTCTAATTATGTTCCAAACGTAAACTAAAATTAAGATTTCAAATAACCAAATCAAAAATACAATATATAGGCCTAGTAGAATTTAAGTGTATAACCCTCTTAAAACAATTAAATACCTCAATATAATTTAGATATGAAAAATAATCAAGAAGTTGTTTATTAATACAGGAACGACCTACTACAAAATCCAAATTTAGATTAAAGATAAATATAAGGATAAATGCAAGATAACAAATATATACCAAAACCTTAATCTTAATTTTCTGACTCTATTGCCTCTTAAAGTTAAAACTAAGAATACTAATAATATGATCCTAGATCTTAACCTAACCTTCCTTAAAATATATTAATGCAATAATAATTTTAATAGAATTAGTTTTAATAATTATTTAATAATTAAGAAAGAGCAAATCAAAACAAATATGGAACAGATGTATAATTAAATCAACAATTCAATAACAATTCATTATACTTGAATCCTTAAAACAATGTAATAAATGAATAGTTTAGATATGGATCTTAAAATTTCCAAAATATCTAAGATAATTATCAAAATAATTAAATAATGAATAATTATTCTTAACAATAACAACCTGTAGATTTTTAATAATTTCAAGGAAACAATTCTAATTATAATAAACCAAATGATCCTAAGATTCAATAATA
Organism: Paramecium biaurelia; assembly: GCA_000733385.1. Classification (NCBI taxonomy): domain Eukaryota; phylum Ciliophora; class Oligohymenophorea; order Peniculida; family Parameciidae; genus Paramecium; species Paramecium biaurelia. The sequence goes on along the minus strand of JPFL01000171.1, from coordinate 71,992 downwards.
GAGAAAATAGGATTATTAAAGAGAAGATAAAGATAATAGTAAAGCTTTAAATAATAATATTGAGCATATTAATAATGATACTATAATTGCCAGGATTTTAAGAGAATCTATTTAAGCAGATATTCTATAAATAAGTTATTCAGAATTTAAAGAACAACAAAAACTTTAATAGCAGTTTGAATCTAAAAAATAGTAAAATAAACAACCTACAACAGTCAATCAAAATGAATAACTTTTCTTCGCTCAAGAATTTGATTTTCTCTCAGAGGAGTAGAGATAACAATAAATAAGGATGTATCAACAATTATAATAATAACAGAATTAAAGAAGATGATGAATTTTATTATTAACAATAATAAATTTAAATTTGTATACATGTACCTTGAATTTGATGAAGACTTTTACCAAATTTAGAATTACGTCAAATAAGTAAACTCAAATCTGGTTGTTCTTTCTTAAGACAATGTTGAATCTGAGGTTGAGCTTTTTGAAAAAATGATTCTGCAAATAAAAATATATGGTTCAAAAATTATAGAGTTGTATCAATCATTGGATGAAATATGTCCAACTGATAGATAAATTGAAGCCTTTATTCCATAAGCTAAGTTAGAATCAATTGATTATGATCAAGTTTGGTTGGCTCTTAATAAAGGATTTGTAAATGACACATATAAAGCAATGGATTTAATGTAGCAATTAGATTATACTATCAAATTAAGCCAAAGTTAATAAGCAAAATTTATAGAATTTTTATAAATAACATGTAGATACAAAGATAGGGAATTGGAAAAATTAAGTCAATTATTTCCAAATCAATATCCTGAATCTTATTTTAAATAGATTGAAAATTTAACTGAAATGCTTCATTAATATAGTTAAATGGTGCCATTATTGGTATCAGAAAATGAAAACTTGAGATAGGATATTGAAAATACAAAAAGTAATGATAATGATGGAAAAAGCAATGAAATTAGTTAATTACGTTTACATTTACAGAATATAGAAAAACAATTAACTGAAACTTAATCTTAGAATGAATACTATTAATAAATGATAAAAGCTGAGGAATAAGTGAGATAGAATAAAACACAATTATAAATGTTATAAATAGATAATTAAGATCTATTATTCAAGAATAATACACTCCATGAAGAAATAAAGAATTATTAGGATTAAATCAAGACTCAAAATGAAAGTTTTGATCGTATGTAGATGGAATATAAAAAGATTATTCAAAAGAAAAATATATAAATTCAAGAATTAGAAGAGAAAAACAATTTAGATTTAACAATTAAAAATAATAATTAAGTAGATATAGATTTAATTTAATAAAAAATTTAGTAATTTAAATAATTGTATGAATAAAAAATAAAACATTTGAATGGAACGATTACACATTTGGAATAGGAGAATTTTAAATTGAAAGATTTAGTTAGATCATCAGCATTAGAAGTAGATAGTTTAAGATTGTAGATAGAAAAGATTATTTAAAGTAATAACAAAAAGACCTTAAAATTACCTAAGAAAGCTTAATAAGATTATGTTTAAGTAAGATTATGATTTTATAATATAGTTATATTAAAAGTATTAAGAGGTAGTTGAAAAGAATGAACAATTGAGTTAGCAATTATATAGTCAAATATTAGATGGTAGTGTATTATCCCATATTTGATTTTTGTTTTTTTTGTTTTACTTAATTAAATTAATATTAATTTTTTAATATTTATGAAATGTTTAAAGTACTTCATTTTTAATGTTTAATTCACATATTATAATTTATCTAATTACTTAAATTAAGCAATAATATATAAAAATGTTTAATAATGTTAAATATCATTTTATAGAGGACATCAATTTACTATTTTAATGTAGTAATAATTAAATTAAAATTAATGGGAAATGGGTAGTGTTGTTAGAAAGTAGAAAGAGTCTAAACGTTTTAATATGATGATGAAACCTCTCATCCTGAGACATCTAAAAGAGGATCCATAAAATAAGTGGATTAATTACCTTAAATGTTAAGTTAGTCAGATTCAGACGAGGAATATCCAAAGAGAAAATAAAATTAATTAGGAGTTTTGAAAGAACCATAAAAAACATCATAGCTATCAACGATCTAATAATATTCATTTTAAAGTTTCTCATCAGAATAATAATTTCAAAATTTTGTTACATTTCAAGCATTGCCATCATAACATGGAATGTAGGGAAATGTATTTTAAAAGTTTTAAGTAGAGATGAACTCAATAGCCCAATAATAATAGATATAAGCACCAAAAAACTCAAAAAAAGTGTAATTTGCAAATTGAATAAGATTCTTAACAAACTAATATATATTGATTAAATATAAATCAAAAATCTTTTTCATAGTCAAATGTTTTCCAACTTTATTTTTCTTATTTTAATTATTCATGTTATTTAATAAAACTCATAAATGATTAAACTTGATTGATTTCAATTCCTTATGCATATTATTATTCATCAATTTCAATTTAATCATCTTTTTCTTAAATATCTTTTCTTCTATACTTTTTATATTTTTAAGAATCATCACTATCATTATCATAATAATCTTCTTCAACTTCTACATCTTCATTATCTGAACTTTCATTTTCAGGATATTCATATGCATCCTAATCTGTACGTTATGAATCTTCACTATCAATACTAGAATTATGTTCACTATCAACATAATGGTTATCAAAATATTTTTCTATTTACTTAGCATCAATATTCATAACAGCACTCTTTTTTTCTTTATTCATATCATTCTTATTAACTTGCTTCATTATATAATAGTCTTATTCTAATTATTCATTTTATTTTTGATTACAACACTTTAAATTGTTCTTATCTTATTCTAATTCAATAATAAACTATAATAAAAAAAAGAAATGATTACTTTATTTCTATTCTCTTATAATATTTTATCCCTTATATCTCTTCTAAATTTATCTACAAATTACTCTTTTCTAATCTTTAAAATACTTTTCTATTAAGTTTCTTCACAATATTAAAGAGTATCATCAAATTAAAGTTTTTCTAATACAACACTATTAGATTGGATTTTTAAATTACATTTTTTATGATTCATCATTAAGAGATAGATTTTTTGTTTAATTAATAACATCATCAAAATTTAACTTTTATTGTTTTCTAATTTTAAGAAATCGCATCATTTCTTCATCATTTGATAAATCTTAAATTCATAATATTTCATTATACATATTTTGTCATACTATTGATCTTCTAATTTTCTCTTAATACTGAAGATGATCTCTTAATCCGAACTTTATTAAACCTTCTTTTTAACTCTTGCCTTCAATTCTTTTCTTTCCAACATCTACCAAAAAATTACTTTATTTAATATAAATTAAAACAATTTGATCAATCATTACTTCATATACGAACCTGCTCCAAATATCAAAGCTATTGTTACTTAAAACCATTTGAAATCTTTAAAGAACTTACCACAACTCTCAGGATTGTCAAAATCTGTTGCCTTTAATCTTAAATACATGTCTAATTAATTTAAAACAATCAAAGGATAAACTCCTGGATGATATGATGCAGCATAACATGTTAATCCAATCAATCCAGAAAATACCCAAGTTAAATACAAAGGTGTATTCTTAGGTAGTGTATAAGCTGTTGAATATAATCCCAAACTTTTATCATATTCTTTATCTTAATGACCATAAACTGTATCATATATTAAAGTATTTACAATCCCAGCTGTATATCCAAGCATAATAGTTGGATTTAACATTCCTGCCAATTATAAACCTCCAACAACTACACCCCAATTAAATGCTATTCCCAACACTAATTGAGGATAACTAAAATATCGTTTAGCCAAAGGATATAAAAAAGCTATTGGAACTATTCCAAAGGATGCAGCTATTGTATTCCAATTAAGTTAAGTCAATACTAATAACCCAACAGAACAGTGTGCAAATAAACTAATCCATGCATCCTTCATTTACAATTCTCCTGAAGCCAATGGTCTAAGTTTTGTTCTATCAACTTTATTATCTATATTCTTATCCCACATATCATTCACAACACAACCTGCAGCTCTCATCGTGAATGATCCAACTCCAAACACACTACTATACCAAATTATTTCTTAAAAATTAAAAGTTGGTTATCCTAAGATGGTTCCCCAGATGCATGGAATATGAAGTAACAAAGCCCCAATTGGTTTATCATGACGAGCTAATCTTAAGTGAGCACTCAAATATTTAATCATAATAATTATTCAAATATTAAATTCATTATTAAACAATTTCATTAATTAAAATTTGTATTCTAAGCATTTAGAGTTTGTAGATGCTTATATTAGTATATATGTTAAATACATAGATTTATCAACACAATGCAGATTTGAATAGAGAATCTGGGTTTATTAACAAATAAATCAGTCACTTTTAGATAATCATTTATAAATAATTAAGTAAATTACAATTATTTTGATAAACATGGAATTCTTAACAAACTTATTATATAATATAAATTAATTTGGTTTAACAATTTTTTTAATAGAAACAAATAGATGCACGTCATCTTATCTACATATTATAATGCCTTTATATCTTTTATAAGTTAATATTGTAAGAATTATTAATAAATAATACAAAATGTCATGCTTATTAGAAGACTTAGGGAGAGTTTTTCCAAGGAAATCAGTTTTACTAAAAACATATATGTTGGGTTGTTTTTACTTGTTTTATCAAACAATATAGCCAGATGAAAAAAAGAAGGAGAAACATCATATCTAAGAATTGAGACCAAACATTTTAAGAAATCAATACTAACGAAATTTATTTTAAATGAATTGTGGAAGTAACCAATAGAAAGAGATTAAGAAATAGCAATAGACTTCTTATGGTTTAATGGAATTTAGTATAATATTAATACAATATAGGAACATCATTATTCCCTGCTTAAAATTAAAATTTAAACACATCAACTTCTTAAGTGGTATTTATTTAGAAATATATATGTAGCATATACTTGAAATACATACTAAAAAACTTTAAAATTTTAGTTTGGATGACTTATCAACAATTGAAAGTGAATATATTCCTGATCTTAAATTTGATCTTTAGACTCATATTCCTGTAGATATGACTCAAAGCTGCATGTTTTGAATTCCTATTTTCATACTTCCTCTATCATTTTTAACGATATAAGTATATTAGTATATATTTAAGTAAATTTATTTTAAAACTCTATTTCTAATCAGTTATTTATTTAAAATAATGTCGTAAAAATCAAAAACTTTGTTGCATTTATTACAATAGTAATAACATTATCATGATGATATCAATACATCATTAGAATCCAATTATAAACATAGTTCAGAACATACAGAAAAGAAATTTGATCTAAAACTTCAAAAATCTGTAGTAGAACTATATTAATAAATAAAAAGCAGCATCTAAAAAACAGAAGATCAAGTTTAATTTATAAACTATTAATAGTTGTTATTATGTTAGATAAAGAAAGTTGTACCTCTTGATAAACAAGAAGATTTATATACAGATCCAATCTCTTTAATTTGTTATATCGGATGCATATTCTCGATTGTCTTGCAAAATAAAGTATTCTTTGAGTGAGATTAGTTCAATTTAGAATAATAGATAGAAGATCAAAACTCAAGAAACTAAAATGATTATGAAGAATAATTGATCAAATTGGAAGCAGAGATCCGTTAACATATACGAGTATATTATATCAATTAAATAAGATTGAACAATAATTAAAGTTATTTGCTGAAAATACATAGTCAAAGTTAGAAGATGTACTCAAAATTAAAGATGATTTAGAAGAAGAATTATAAGCAGTCAAAAATGAATTTTAAGTAATTAATTATTGACATTAAGATTCTTTATGAAAAAAATAATGTATTGAATTAGAAGTTAATTATACAAGAAAAGGATATACAAAATATAAAATTGAATTCAAAAGTTGATTTAAATTCTTAAAATATTAAGTTTGGATAATAATCAAACAAAACATAGTTGGGAAAAGATAACATTGAAAATGAGTTTATGAAGTAATAGACTATATCATTAAATGGCTAAAAAGATAAATTTAAATTTCTTAGTTAAGAATATGTATTTTATAATAATATTTTAAAAAGGATAATCGATTACAAACAGAACCATAAGATGACTATTTGAAATTAAGGAATAATTCATAAAAACGCATATTTTCTACACATATCTCTAATAATAATAATAAATCAAATAATTTAGCTTGTAGAGTACAAACTGAAACTAATGAATATTGTGATAAAAATAGAAAAAGTAATTTATCTCATTATGAAACATCATAAATAACAATAAATCATCAAAGAAATTAGACATCATAAAATGTTATAAATTTAATAAGTAAATAAATTATTAATATTTAAAAAGATCAAGAATTCAAACGATAATAATCAATAAAAGGATGTTCAGAAAAATCTACAACTAATTCAACTAAACCATAAAAGAAGGCTTCTTCTTCATAACATACTGATGCAAATAGATCAAATAATTCTGTTCATAGTTTTCGTAAATAACCTCAAGAAGTTATCCAAATTCCAAGACCTTTTTCATGTGCTGAATAGATTGAAGAACCCTAATATTCAGTAAATTTTTAATTTATAAGAAAGCTGCGTAAAGATTTAAGTGTAGATTTAAAAGGATAATAAAAATTAAATGCTGATTATTTGGAAAATCAAGTTTAAATAAAGAAACTTTTACAATAATATTAACAAAAACATTCCCTAAATGATAATTTAACTAAAAAATTACTGTAAGAATACAAAAAAAGATCAGGATATAATTGTAAAACAATTTATTGATGATTAATTAATATATATATATTTATTATCTATTATATAAGTAACATATAAGATTTATATAATATATATGTCTACTTTTTTATTGATTATGATTAGAAATTTCAGAATTAAATTAAATGATAAATTATTCCTAATCTAATATTAATATATAAAATTTAAAATATTAAAGATGGCTGAGCAAAGTTAACGAAATATATTAGAAGCAAAATATATTAAACTACTAAAGGAATAAGAAGAGAAGGAAAGACATGTAAAAGAATGTAAATTTACATTTTAATGATGAGTGAGATTATAAACAAAATAAAAGAAAAATGATTTGGAAAAGTTTGAAGATAATATTAAAAGTTTAAATATAAGAGGACAAGCAGTTGGAGAAATATTAATGAAAATAACTGATGAAAAATGTAATAACATAATCTTAATTAAGATATTTCAAAATTGAATAGTGGACCTAGATATGTAGTAGGTGCCAAACCAAAACTTGATAGAGAGAAATTAGTGGTGGGAACAAGAATTGCACTTGATTAAGAAACATATACAATAGTTAGAATTTTACCAAGAGAAGTGGATCCTTAAGTGTTTCATATGGCTAATGAAGATCCAGGAAAGGTTTTATTTGATGAAATTGGAGGTTTAAATGATCAACTTCGTGTTTTAAGAGAAGTATCTATAAAACTAAAGTATAGACTATTGAATTACCTATAACTAATCCTGAATTATTCAAGAGAGTAGGTGTAAAACCTCCTAAAGGTTGTTTAATGTATGGTCCTCCAGGTACTGGTAAGACTTTAATTGCAAGGTATTAAAATAATATAAAATTAAGAGCTTTAGCTTGCAATGTCTAAGCAAAATTTTTGAAAATTGTTGCTTCTAGTATTGTAGATAAGTACATTGGAGAGAGTGCAAGAGTGATAAGAGAAATGTTTACATATGCAAAGGAGAATTAGCCTTGCATTATTTTTATGGATGAAATAGATGCAATTGGAGGAAGGAGATTTAGTGATGGAACATCAGCAGATAGAGAAATACAAAGAACTCTTATGGAATTGTTAAATTAATTAGATGGTTTTGATGATTTAGGTAAAGTCAAAGTAGTCATGGCTACCAATAGACCAGACATTTTAGATCCAGCACTATTAAGACCTGGTAGATTGGATAGAAGTATTAATTTTCATTTTTAATATATTAGAGGTTGAAATTCCATTACCTAATGAATAAGCTAGATATGATATTGTGAAGATTCATTCAAGAAATATTACAACAAAAGGAGAAGTGGATTTTGAATAGTTAGCAAAATTATGTGAAGATTTTAATGGTGCTGATCTAAGAAATGTTTGTACTGAAGCAGGTATTTTTAATATTATATACTGTAAGGTATGTTTGCTATTAGAGCAGATAGAGATTATGTTATTGAAGAAGATTATTTCAAAGCAGGAAGAAAAATTAAAGAAGCCAAAAAATTAGAATCTAAATTAGAGTATTAAAAGGTTTGATTTATAATATATATATATAAAATTTAAAGATGTAAACCTCGCTATTTCAAGAAATCGAAAAGTTCACTTAATGCTCAAATTGGATTGATAACTAAGACTCTATTGGTTCTTCCAATAATGATCTTTTCCTATTTGGTTATAGTATTTTATTTCGTAAATTCTATTTCGACAGAATCAAAGCTCCTCTTTTCAGCAAAAACAGATTCCTCCTCTACTGAATAGTTCGAAGTGTTTTCTGCCATTTTTAACAAAGTTCCAGAGAAATGTACAAATGAGAACGAGAACACTTAAAATCAGTTCAATATTTCATTGCAAACTGTAATATAAATTTAGAAATTAGATTGTCAATGATAAACGAACTACCTTAATGATTAGAAATATTCCAAGTAATTACACAGTGAAAAGATTATAAAATGAGATAGATTTCAAATTTTCATAAAAATACGATTACCTAAATATACCTTGTCATTTAGAAGGAGGATTTGCATTTATTAATCTTAAAAACAAGAAATTTCTAAATGAATTTTTCTTAGCATTCAATAATCGACCTTGGAACTTTAATAAAGCATAAGTAAATAATTATTATTATAATTATAGTATTGTATATTAAAGTATGCAAAAGTATAATATAATGAAAATTAATTGAAATATTAAAAGAAGATATATCCAGATATCTATTCAAACTAAAAAAATGTGATTGATTTGATACAAAATCAAAAAAATGAGTTAAAATTATGAACTTCTTCTTTTCATTAATTGATTATGTTAAATATTTTTAATTATGTATTTTTCAGGTATTTAGCCAACAGGAAAAATGCACATAGGCAATTATTTGGGTGCAGTTCGAAATTGGGTTAAATTATAATAACCAAGAAATTAAAATATATACTGCATTGTAGATTTACATGCCTTAACTGATAAACTAACTATAGATCATGAAATCAAATTTGATTAAAACACAAAATAAGATACTTTATCATTGGCTGCTACCTTAATTGCATCTGGAATCAACCCTAATTAATCTATATTTTTTGTCTAAAGCCATGTACCTGAACATGCAGAATTATAATGGATTCTATCATGTATTGCCCCTTAAAATTGGCTTAATAAAATGACATAATATAAAGATAAAAAGAAGGATTACTCCACTCTTGGACTTTATACATATCCACTATTGATGGCAGCAGATATTATACTTTATCAGTAAAATATTAAATTTATTTAGGGCGGAATATGTGCCAGTTGGTTTAGACTAGAAATAACACATTGAATTAACTAGAGATTATGTTTAAAGATTAAACTCTATATTTAAATTGAATATTATGGAACCATAATATTTGGAATGTAATTTAAAATGAATTATATAATAGCTACTTGTCCAAAAATTATGAGTTTAAGAGATGGAAATAAAAAGATGTCCAAATCAGATAAAAATGATGGTAATAGAATTAACATAGATGATTCAAAGGAGGAAATCTTTGAAAAAATAAAAAGATCAAAGACTGATTCAATTCCAGAAATATATTTTGATCAAGATAAAAGACCTGAAATCTCTAATCTTTTGAGAATATATTAAGCTTTTAGTAATTTGAGTATGGAACAAGTTATAAATAAGTATTTGACAAAAACTACTGTTGATTTTAAACAAGATTTATCTGAATTGATTTCTAATGAATTAAATACTATTGCTTATAAAAAGAAATAAATTCTTAGTAATCAAAATGAATTAGAATAAATCTTGAAAGCAGGTAGTATAAAAGCTAGAGAAATAGCATCTAAAAATTTAAAATTGATAAAAGAGAATGTAGGATTATTAGTTTGAGTTTTATTGTATTAATTACACAAATCATTCACCCTCAAAATCTATAAGATATTCTTCACTTAAGCTACCATACTAAAGAGATAACTTCTAATTTTCTGAGGAAAAGGAACCTGGTAAATATTAAGTGGATGAAACCTCTTTTGACAAAAGGTTTAAATACTTATAGCATGCTGCTACAAGTTCAGAGGAAAAAAAGGTTCTAGTTTATTATTATTATGGATCTTAGAGCATTGTTGATCTAAATTTTAATAATTTGGTTGGATTAAAAGAATATTATTTACCAATATTCTCAGTAACAAATTCATGTATTCTTGATTTAAAATTCACATCTCTATGAACTTCTAATTTTCTATATATTATTCTATTTTAATATATTGTATAATTTACTTATGATAAAGATAATTCCACTTACAAATAACAAACTTACTCCAACGGCATAGACCCACTCCATGTAAAGGTAATGCTTCAAATAAATATAGTTAGTTTTCATTCAAACGTATTAAAATTCCAATATGATCAAAATTAGACTATGTTAAAGATCTTTGAATATGACAATTTATATCTTTCCCTTGAAACAACAATATATCTCCATCATCAGCATCTTCCATTATCTATAATGATGAAATACGTTCAAACTAAAATAAAAATATATAAATAATTTATTACTCTCCAAAAACGTTCATATGAGCTAAGTGATTTTAACACCTTTAATGCACCTATAGAATCTTATAAATGTTATTTTAACAATTAAACCCAAGTTTTCGTTTGTTCTAATGTTCCCCCTTTAAACTGAAATACTTTTTAAGTTTAACCTAAAGGTTTTAAACTAGAATAATAGAAATATTAATACATAAATTCTATTGTATTTCCATTTTTATCTTATATTTCCTATAATTAAAATGACTAAACATCAAAATTTAAAACTCCTTAGAGTTTCTTATTTTCAACATTATAATATCTAAATACTCTATTTCTTAATATACAGTTTCTCTATGAATAGCCTTAAAACCAATGAGGACTTTTCTTCATTAAACTTCCTTCTATCATTCCTAATTTTGCTCTATTCTACACAATGTTAATAATTTCATTTTCGTTTTATTGTATTTCTTCATCCAATTTTAAAGCCTTATAATAATATATAAGAGATGTTTAATCACCATTTTAAACTTCAATAGCTTCAAATTCATCAACATCATTCATTTAATTTTACTTTCTAAATAATTTATCTTTTTCACTCCTTTTTGCAGCACTCTTTAAATTAGTTTCATAATCAGGTCCTAATATTTTACCAGTACTAGTTATAGAAGAAGTTTGAACAATGCCTAAAGGAGAAGGCAAGTCAATAGAAGTTTACATTAAATAATTAATGAATTATATATCATCCTTCAAAAATAACTAGAAATTCTGGACTCAACGTTGCTCCTTATAATAATTATAACTATTTCTCTTAAGTAAAATCGTTTGGATAATATTGGGTAGCAGACTTCAATTAATCAAGTAGTCCCATTTCTTTATAAGCTTTAGCAACTAATTCAGAGCAAAAATACGATCTTTTTTTTTCACCATCTGTTGGTTTTTAGATAGTAGATGTAAATCTAAAAAATTTTCCAATGTTCAAACTATAATCATTTCCCAGATTTTCATTTATAAAGTCCAAAAACCTTTTTTAAACTCCATAATCATTCTTTTGGTTATAGGTTAATTTTCTAATGCAAATTTTCTCATAAAATTTATACCATTCTTATTGCTTTAAATAATCTAATTTACTAAATTTAATTTTCAATTACCCCATCTAAATGTTCCAACTCCTGTTTATACTGCTTCATAGACATAAAGTTATTAATTTTCTTTATACAAAATTCCAACATGATCAAATTCAGAACCAAGTAGTACTCTACTAGTTGCTGCAAATCTATCTTTTGATTTAAATAGAACTATGTCTCCATTATCACATTCCTCTTATACTTAAAGGTTTGAAAATTAATAATGTTTCCAAAATTTTGGAGTTTTACTTAAGAATGACATTTATTTGGTTTTTCCAACTGACTAATTTAAATGTTCTTAAATTGTTTATGCCCATATCTATGTTTCTTACAAGTTTTCATTTTTAAATATGAACTATTTATCACAACCCTTTGGAATTAATCTAAAATTGACAATTTATATCTATACTTAAATTCTATTATTTTGTTTTAGCCATTTCGTTATTCTGAATATACGTATTCTTAAAGATCAAAATTTAGAGATCCTTCTAATAGATTTTTTTTTTCATTGTTATAATATGAAAGTTTCCTATTATCTAAAATACAAAATTTTTTTTAAAATCCTTAGAAAAAATGAGGACTTTTCTTCAACATAATGCCAGTTAACTGCTTTAATTATTGTCTATTTCCTTTAAATATACTTGGCATAATGACTTAAGGAATCACTCTTTGATAATCTTGATTAGGATTAATATGGATTGTTTATTGCATATTGTCAGATTCAACAACAACTTCTTCTGGTTTAATATTCGGATCTGCATTCAGATTATTTTTCATAATGTTTCTATTTATTTAAGAGTGCATTAAAGCTTATTGAACTCTTTAATTATTTTGAAAGATGCTTTTATTCATTTTTAATTATTATTATTAATTTAGAATCAAATTTTCGATTAAGTGAAATTGGTTTTGTAGAATCTATAATACAACTTTGGTTATTAGATTACTTAAAGAACAAAATATTTAAATAAAGTATGTACATTTTCATCATATAATTAATATTAGATTTAAGAAGAACAGGAGTTCCAATTTTCATTTACAAGTTGATTTTCTCTTTATGATGAATGCAATCGATTTTCAAATAAGAATAAAATTTAATAATTTTTTGTTATAAATTTTTAGAGTCTGAGGAATATCATAAGAGATTTGTATTATAATAAATTTCGTTTGTTTAAATTAAAAAGTAGCGGGTTAGCCGTTCCCCGAGGTCGTGTAAGTCAGGGTCGACTATGCTGGGACCGGAGCAAGCCCCAAGTAAACCCAGCCCCATTTAAAAATTGCAGTGATATCATTCTCCTCGTAGGAGATATCAGATATCACTCTGATAAGAACAGATACTACACTTGATCTTAGCCAAAAGGCCGAGAAGGTATGAAATTTAATAGTGTTTTTAATTCCTTTAAATATTATTATCAATTTTATTATTTTATGGGTTTTAACTTTAAATTTAAATTTACTGTTAACAAAATTGAATCCAATTTTATTTATTTTAAGCACACTAAAATAAGTTATTAATTGAAAGAATATATAATTGATATTTATGATATTATATTAACTAATTGTTCAGATCTTCAAATTATAGTAATTCAAACTAAATGTTAAAACAAAATAAAATCATAAGTTGCCATTTCTTGTTAAACTACTAATTTTTCAAGACTAATATATAAGTTATATTATAATACTGTAGAACGTATTGTAATTATTTTAAGTAGTGAAATCATTTTCATGTTATCTTTTAATGATTTTATTTGAATATTAAGTTGATTACCTAGGATAGAAATAATCCTTTCATATGAAAGATAATGATATATATATTTTTTATTGATTGGTAATTTTAGATCTAATTTGTATTTTTAAAATTAACAGTTTTTAAATAAAATGAATAATTGATTATTATTTTGATATATAATTTTTATTTAGTCTCTATAATAGACAAAACTTCTAAACTAATTTAGTATTCATTTTGTACTATATGTATTTAAAGTGTATGTTTTACTTTAATTTCTAGTTTATGTTTTAAGGAAAACAGTTTATTTTGTTATGCTTATACAAATTGTAATTTGTTTAGATTAAGTTTTACTCAATTTTGTAATGATAAATTCTTAGAAGTTGAGTTAGTATTGAATATTGTGATATTTTGGATAAAGGTATAATAATAAATTTATAATCCGTTTTGATGAAACAAGCAATATTGGTATTAGCAATCATTTGCTTAAGTTTTGCTGGTCATAATATTCGTCATCGCAAATAGAACGCTGCAAACTCATAGAAGTCATTAGTGTAGACTTAAGAAATTGAATATATCGATGATGATAAAAGCTTTTCAGAACCTGCTGAAACTGTCTAGAAAGAAGCAGAATTAGTCTAAGAAACATAAGTTTAATCAGAATAGACAGAATAATAATAATTATTAGAGCAATAAGAATCTGAGATAAGTTTAACTAACTAAGAGCAAGATTAATTAGATTTAGATGAATAAAAAAAATATGAAGAAGAAAAACAACAGCAATTATCATCAACCAAAGGATCTGATGATGACAATTATATGAATGCTTTGAACGTTGAAGTTCAAACTTAGGATCCATCTGATCAAATGCCAGTTGATGTTGTAGAAAATCAACTTAATCCAGTGTTTGAGAAAGATTCAATTCCAGATTAAAAGGGAGTCGATTCCCCATTTTAACCTGCAGATGGTTCATTAATGATGAGTCCTGAGGAACCTGAATATGAAATAAAATAAACCTAAATAATGCCAGATGAAGTACCTGCTGAATAATTATCAGAATATATGGAAAAAATAGAAGCTTAAGAAGCATAAGAGATGGCTATTCTTGCAGCTTAAGGACCAAAATGATTAATATTATAATAATAACATATATATATTCAGAATACAAAATAACCAAATAATGAAGTATATAAGTAATAAAAACTAATTTTAGATTATAGAAATTGACATATAAAAGAATTATGATATCAAATGGTTAAATATAATACTAATTTATTATATTATTATTATTCAAGAACTATTTATCTTATGTCTATTTCAAATTGAATTAATAAAATTTAGGAGAATACTTGAAAGATATAGATTATCTAACATTATTAATTAATGGAAGTTTGTAATGTAAACTTTCATTTAAAATAAAATATCATTCAATACTCAAAATTATTATTTAGATATGAATTAACTAACATCATATTTTGTTTTATTATCACACTTTTCTTATACTTCAATTACAATTACAAAAACAAAACAAATTTGAAATGAACCTTTAACTGAAATTAGTGTTATTCTTAGAGATTTAAAAACTATTAAGTTATAACAATATTAACTTTTTGTATAATAGGAAATTTTATAATTTACTCTTAATTTAAATGCTACAGCAAATACATTCAAAAATAAGTTTAAACTAATATAATTTTATTAAGCAATTCATCCAGATATGTTATAAAATGCACTTGATATTGTGAAAATGGAGAATTCAAGATCATTAAAGATTCTTAATGTGAAATGATACCTAACTTATTTCAAATATTTGATTATAATTGATAAAAGATATTTATATGGCTATAATTAATAGATCCAAGATTTATATTTTTGATCAAGATTTAACTAAGGAATAAAGTGATATATGTATCGAAAGCAATATGATTAAAATTAGTTGTTGAAAAAATTATACCAAAAACAACAAATTTGATGAACGTATAAGCATTATCACCATTTTTCTCAAGATTGGAAAAGGCTGATCCATAGATGTGTTTATATGTTACAAAAAGATATGGAGCAACTGATATTCTAGGATATTTTAGTGTAATTATAATTGAAATCATATAGATACCATACAATTTTGATGTATAAGAAATACAACAATAATTTGGTAATTAAATAGGAAAGAGAAGAGTATGATTAGGAATTGAAGAGGTATTAATAATCATTGTACAATTTGGCAGATCGTTATTTCATTACTAACATTCAAAACGAAGTGGTACAATTATCTATATTATTAAGTTATTAAAAAATACAGAAGTATTAAGAAAACTAAATTTAAGTTTATTAATTTTTTAAAAATAACTTAATGAAGTGAATACCTATAGATTGAATAATTTAAGAATGAAATAATTGGTATTAACAGACAATGTTAGTAAGACAATAGATAGTATTGATCATTTCTATATACCTATTCCTTTTAATGGAACAGTTTGATTGTTTATAATTGAAATGTAAATTAAATGAGTGTGTTTTTATATGATTTAAATATCATTAACTTAGTCCAGGTCTTTTTTCATTAATAGAATCAGCCATTTTAGCAGTTTAAAATGCCCCATTTGCTAATATTGTTGAATATAATATTTACAATCTTTAATACTATCTAGAAGTGTTTTAGGAATACGATTGTCAGGACAAGCACCTTTAGTTTAGACTAGACTTTCACTTTATTATCTTAATCCTTTTTAAATTTGCATCATTCTAAAAACAAATTTAATTTTGCTTTTCAAAAACACATCTTTATTTTTATGTTATTAATCTCCTACTAATTCTTTAAATTTAGCAATATCATCTTCATCAACAATCTCATCCATAGCTTCTCCATCTCTAGGTTAGATGATATGAAGCAATACTTCAGTGACTATAATAAAATTATATTAAAAAATAACCTTTTTCTGCAACAAAAGGAATAGACCAAGTAAAGATATCCATGAAATTAGGTAATAAATATGGATGCTAACTATAATTATATTGTTGAATATTCAAATCATTATTCTTAAAAAATAGTAGAAATAAATACTTTGAATTTTATTACAGCACCTTTATTATTGTAGACATCACAATAATTTGGGGCTGAAAATATTGTAATTACCATAGGGAAATCTTAACATCCATCCCATCTATGCATTTTATACCCTTCTAATTATGCTTCATGAGCTCTAATTACAGATATCAACTTATTTCTTTCTAAGAATCTGCTGACTGCTTCCATTCCATAAAAGTAAGAACACCCTCTTACTTCATTTATTCGAAACTATCCTTCACAAATTCCATCATCATTATCTACTGGATCTGCCCAAAGGATGTCACAAAATATTCCACTTTTAGGTGGTTCCCTAAATCTCTCTACTAAATTGACGTCAGTAACCTTAATATGAATTATCTTATACATTTCTTAATTCTGGAGAGATTCCTCCATGGAGTGCAATGAATTGATTATTAATAATACAAGCTAAGGGAAGATTGTCAAATGAGTCCATGAAAACATCATACAATTCTTAATCATACTTGTATTTGCATTCATCCATAAAATTAAAGAATGAAGTGAGTTATCTACATTCATGATTACCTCTCAACATATAGATAGTCCGTGGATAATTGATTTTTAGGGAATACAACAAAATTAACACCTCTATGGAAAATGGTCCTCTGTCAACATAATCACCCAAAAACACATATTTCTAGGATTCAGGATTACCACCAACATCAAGAATTTTTAGAAAATCATAAAATTGTCTAACATATATTTTCCAACATACCCATGAATATCTCCTACCACTGTCAAAGGATCTGAAAGATGTATCAAACCGCCCTCATTCTCTTTACTATAATGAACGATTGTTTACTAAAGATTTTATTGGCCATTCCTACTAATTTTATTACTTCCTTCTTTGCAATTCTTCCCTCTCTCTCTAAATGTTCCTTTATAAGTTTCCAGTCAGGTTTCCCTATTATCAATATTTTTCTATTACCTTAATTCTTGGCTGGAAACATCAAATCATTATCTAATGGCCGATGAGGTGGTAAAGGAACTTACTTGACTACTCTATCCTGTGTTGGATCACAAAGTGGTTACATATAAATTTTTATTATCTTTTTTATATGACGAACATATTCCTATACTCTCTTCTAATTGTCTTTGTTTTCAATAGACAAGAGTAAAGTATCTTCCTATAAGAGCAAAGTACGACACCATAAGAAAATAAATTCTATACAATAAAACTAAAGGAAACCTAAACTAAATTATTCAGCTTGTCATTACTCAAAATAAATATCAGCTTAGGAAATGTATGATTTTTTAACCACCAAATAACCCTACTTCAGATAATAGATATCTATTGATATATATACTAAATTGAATTTGGAGGATATGTACCAAAATAATAATAAACCATAGAAATGAAATAAGCAAATCTTAAATTACATAATTTCAAGAATACTTATTTCACTGGACCAATTACTCTTGGTGATCAAGAATTTTAAGTTATTTTTGATATAGGATCTGCCAATTTCTGGATTGATTCCATTAAATGCAAAAATTAAGGATGCAAATAACATACATAAAATAAACCCAGCTTTAGATCTAAGCATCTTGGTTATGCATTGAAGGTGCAATTTGTAACAGAAGATTTAACTTGAGTAGTGAATTCAGATGTTATTAAATTAGGAGATATGTAGATTGAATATCAAAATATTGCTGAAATAATTAAAGAAAACGGCGGTGTATAATTTAATTAAACTATTATCTAAGTCTGGATTTAATGGTATTGTTGGTTTAGCATATCCTTCAATGGCTGGTAATAACTTAGATCCACTATTTGATAAGATTAAGATATAAAAGAAATTACAATCTAATCAATTTTCATTCTACATTAGCATGAAAGTTAATAGCTTTGAATCATATGTGATGATGAATTATGATTTAAAATATTATGTATTATTATATTAAATACACAACATTTGTTGGATAATTATTCTAAATTTTTAATTAAGATATGAGATAGTTTGCAATCTCTTTATTCAAAGTATCGTAAACACAATTTGCACAAATACCAAAATTCTATTTCTCAAGTAATAAGGTTAAATTAAGTAATTAGAAAAGGTAGTGAATGTGCCAACAATGGGTGATTCAATTACAGAAGGAGATGTTAAGGAATTACAAAAAAGTATACTTGTTAAATTTGATAGTTAGAGGTGGGAGATTATGTGAATTAAGATGATGTAATTGCATTAATAGAAACAGATAAAGTCACTATAGACATTAGATGTGCAGACTCTGGAGTGATTACATAAATGTTTGCTGCTGATGGTGCTAAAGTTGAAGTTGGCAAACCCTTTTATGAAATTGATACTTCAGCTGCTAAACCAGCTGGTACTCCAGAAACAAAGAAAGAAGAAAAAAAAGAATAAAAGCAAGAAGTGAAATAAGAATAAAAACAAGAAACATCTGCAGCTTAAAAAAGCACTCCTCCTCCAGCTGCAAAACCAGCTGAAAAGAAACCTGTAGCTCCATCTGTTACAACTCCCACTTAGAGAACAGAAAAAAGAGTATATATGTCTAAATATGAATTTAGGAACCAATGTCAAGAATGAGATAGCGTATTGCCTAAAGATTAAAGGATGCTTAGAATACTTATGCATTACTTACTACATTTTAAGAATGTGATATGAGTGCTGTTATGGAAGCAAGAGAAGCAATGTAGAAAGATTTCTAAAAAAAGCACAATGTTAAATTGGGATTCAGTTCATTCTTTGTTAAAGCTTGTGTCAAATAATTGTAGGAATAACCTATTGTCAATGCAGTTATTGATGGCACTGATATTGTTTATAGAAACTACATTGATATTTCTATGGCTGTAGCTACACCCACTGGTCTTATGGTACCAGTTCTTAGAAATTGTGAACGTCTTAGTTTTGCTGATATCGAAAGAGTATTTAAAACTATTAAATTATTAGACACTTATTGATCTAGCTGATAAAGGAAGACAAGGAAAAATCACAGCAGATGATATGGTTGGTGGAACATTCACAATCTCAAATGGTGGAGTCTTTGGTAGTTTGATGGGAACACCAATTATTAATGCTCCTCAATCTGCAATTTTGGGAATGCATGCTATTATAAATAGACCTGTTGTTAGAAATGATTAAATTGTAGCTCGTCCTATGATGTAAAAAATCTCATTTCATCTCTTAGGTATCTTGCATTGACTTATGATCACAGAATTCTTGATGGAAAGGATGCAGCCACTTTCCTTAAGAAATTATCTACTTCAATTGAAGATCCAAGAAGAATATTATTAGATGTTTGAATTATCAATTTTATACAAATCAAAATAAGTAAATTAGATATTTTTATATAATTAATTTATAATTCATAAAATTATTTGTGTTATTGTTTGCATTGAAATGTAAAGATTTTAAAATCTAAATCTTTTTAAATATTGAGTTATAAAGAGTTTACTCAAATAACTGCTGATAGTGCCTTGATATTAGTGTTCAGGGATAGTATGAATAAAGAAATTTTATAACCTCCATCAAGATGATTAGATGATTATTTGAGAAAGTTAGGAAGAGTCTAAAAAATTAAATATTATTGATTTAAAAATTTTCAAAGATACTATAGATTAAATTCAAAATCATGTTTTCATTGATTATAGATATCCTGTAGAATTTAAAACTACAGGGATGTTTCAAGAATCTATAATGATTACTTTATTCTAGATAGAGAATTATATAAATATCTGTCATTAATGCTCACATATTTTGAATTGATCTAAAAATATAGTCATTATATATCTACTGTCGTTCAGGAACAAGAAGTAAGATTGTTCTATCTATTTATTAAGTTATTTGATCTACCATACTATAAAGATTCACAAAAAAACATTTAAAAAGTTCATAAAATAAGATCAATTATATTTTTAGATCTCCCATAGAGTTCAGATTAAAAAAAGTAGTTTAATTTTCATATTTTAATTATAAGTTATGGTTTTCTTGCTTGCTTAATGCGAATATGGATATGAATATGATAATATTTTATTTTATTTTAATTAAATATTAAAACATACTTAAGAAATAAAAAAAATAAATTAACAACTTGAAAAAACAAAGAAAAATATTTATCATTATATTTATAAGGAAATTAAAAGATGAGTTTATGATTATTATTAAATAAATTGGATAATAGTAGATAATAACAATATTAAACATCTTTTATGCTATGAAATGGTGATTATTTTGTTTATTTTGATAATATATCATTTTTTGTCTCCTTTGGCTTAATATCCTGCAACTGGATCAGTGATAACTAAAGTGTTAAGTCATACAATTTACATCTAACTTCAGTGACTTTTCCTTGAGTGTATGTTCTGATCTTGTAATTAATAGATAATCTATTTTAAACTGTAGTTGGAAGTCCACTAATTATATATGAAATATTGAATACTTCTTGACTCCTTCTGCTGAATGAAGGAAATTTCTAATGAGTGTAATTCCACCTCTCTTAAAAGCAAATTCGATACACATATATAAAATTTATATTTAATAATAATATATATTTTCATTTGTATCTCTAAAATAGGGGATGATCTTTATCCTTAAAATCAGGTAAGTAAGTGCATTTCTCTTTTACAGGATAGTTTTTCTAGAATTGATATATACATTATAAATACAGGATCATATGCAGTACCAAAGAATCGATCAATCTTGGTATCACCATAATTTACTACATAATAGAGATGATGTCTATAATGATCAGAGTGATCATATTTTCTATTATATAAATTAATATATTACCCTCCATCATGTGCAAAAAGGTCATTGAAAGCCATCATTCCTCCATAAATCATAGTTTACATAGGATGAATTGGTATTATCAGTTCAGCAGTATGTAAAAGTAGATTACCTTCTATGAATCCTTCCAAAGGATGAGCAGCACAATAACAGAAGGCAGTAGGTTCTTTAAAAGAATGATGGACACTGTGAATGTATTTATAAAAATATTTCAAATGGAGCATTCTATGAGTCCAATATCCAATACCTAAATAAGAATAAAATAAAGGAAAGAAAAGTACATGTAGTCCATAACCAATGAAATATTATTCCATAAAGGAAGTGAAACACTGTATAATCATGGGTTTCAAAATATTTGTAATAAGGAGTGTAGGGATATAAATAATAATAAAAGGACTTATAAGTATTTATACAATATATACCATTGATACAAAGCATCCAAATATTAGCTATACTATTCCATATCTGATTTCTCTAAAAATATTCTAAAGACGTAGTTTATTCTTAGGCATTGGGTTGTAATACTCCACAATCGAACAACAGATCAAATATTACACTATTCCTCCAATTGATCCAAAGATAATCTTCTTAGTAAAACAGAAGTACCTTTTCAATATATTACTAGAAAGTGTTAATGTAGATATGCTTTTCTCCAAAACTGAGGTCTTCCATTTAGCCTCGAACTACGGGAATTATAATTGCAAGAATAATCAAAAAGATTTGTCTGAATTTAATCATTTAACAATATTATTAAAATATAATGTAATTAATAATTTTATGTATGAATGCATTATCATTAATAATAATAAATTTGAATTCAAATGCTTGATAATTGGTACATCTTACATCCTATTAAATAGTGATTCAATAAGAAAAGGATTGTTATACACTCCAACAATGGGAGAACACATAGAGGATGAAGTTGTAGTGTCATTTGAACAGAAAAGAGGAATCAATTATTAGCATGAATACATGAGACTCTACATTGCAAATGTAGTTTTGACTCAATAACTTAAGGAGCTATTATAGGAGAAAGGGGATTTGATTTCCAAAATTAATAGATTAGAAGTATCAAAAGAGTTAATAATATTTAGGAAACTGATATTTGTAAGACTAATTCCAGAAAGTAAGATTATGAAGAACCAAAGAAAATAGAGCAACCTAGTAAAAAACAAATAGGTATCTCATCTATAATTATCATTAGTGCAGAAGGTTAAAATAAATATAATGATGAGAATGTTGTTCACAATCATTAATATTAAACTCGAAAATTAATTAAGAAAAATTGAAATTTTAAACATATTAATCTATGAGATCACTCTACATCTTTTATTGCTACTTATTATTTATATGTTGTTGAGTTTGAGATCATTGATTCTTTATTTGAAAACAACAATACATCTACTTCATTAAGTAATTTTGGTAATTTTAATGATTTTATCACTATTCTTGTAGTCATTGAGTAATTAGGTATCTCATATTTTGGACGACTTGCACTTGGAAATACCTTAAATTCAATTTAAGTTCATACTTTATTCATTATACTTACAGCTGTACCTTTATTTGTATCTAATTCAAATAATCCTGTATTGATATTTAATGGTTAACTGTATTTTAAATTTCTTTTCAATTTTTCTATGTTCTTTTAAAAATTATAATGTGCTTTATTTATATGACCTTTACCTTACAAAAATTCATATCCATTACGTTTTGGTTCATTTCCAACTCTATCTACAGCATTTATAGCTTTTTTAATAACAAAATCAGAAATTTTATCACCTTCTTCAAAAAATGGAATTTCTCTAAATGCAATAGGAGGAGAAAATGATTTAAGTTCTTTTATAACTGAAACACTCTTAGATTTACGAGAATAATTAGTTTAATCAAGTTTAATTAATTTTTATATAGCTCCTCCTCTTTTAAAATATTATAAAAATCTATCCTTATCCAATGAAAATACTTATGCTTATTAACTCAAACAAACAGCTCTATGTTCTCTTACCACATCTTTAATAACTTCTTCATGACCAAATACTAATCCAGATGTAATTATTCCAGTTCTCACTCTTTCATATTTTTTATCATTTTTTTTGAAAAATTTCTAAATTGTTAAATTATTTTCAGTAACAAAAGTACCAACTTCTATATTTTAGGAAATCTCTATTTCTCCATTCTTTACAATATAAATTTTACTATTATAATTAATAATAATAATACTTTGAAACTTAATTTTCTTTATAAATTACATCAAACATTTTATAATCTTCAAAAGTAAAATGATAATAAATTTAATTTAACATTTATTCATTCCATTCTGTAAAAGCAGGTACTTTTTATAAAAATAGAACATTTTATGACTGTATATATTCATAATATGATGATAATAATAAATTGAATTGTTCCCTAGATACTATTGCAAAATTTGTATCTTCAGCTGCAACAATGGTAGCAGTTCTTGGAACTTATTTTGTTAATGCAATCTCTCCAAAATTATCTCCAGATTTCATTATACTTACTTTTTATAGTGTGGGAAATTAACAATCTAGAAATTCTATATCTGTCATTTTTGCATATACTTCATCCATAAGCACTTAATTAGTTTCAGTAAAAAATGTTTCTTACTTTTTAAATTTCTTTGATTTCTTCATACTTTATTAATGTTTTAATGTAGCCTTTCTTGTATTCTATTTTCTTAATTCTTCTTCATGTTTTTTATCATCTTCTCCTATCTAATTACCATCTTAGAGTCCCTTTTTCTATATAAGAACCCAAACACTTCCAGAAAGTATAATATAAAACTTCTTTCCAATATCACCAAGATTAAACACAACTTATCTTGTTTTAATTGTTTCATGGGATAGTTATCTATATAAGTTACTCACCATCTCTTAACCCATCTATTGTTCTAAATCTTAAAAAAACTTGAATTATATAAATGCTTTCCTTGTTATTTCTATTTCTTAATTGGTCCTTATACTTTAATCTTTTTAGAGTATTTCAATTATTTAATTTAACTGATCTTTATTACATAGATCAATCTCTGACTTTTTAGTTGTAAATTACTTTTATTTCATTATTGATTCAAATATAACAATTAATGTATAAATATAAATTTATAAATAATATAAAATTTATCATGTAAAAGGATTAGTCTTTTAATTATCCTAAAATTGCTGACTATATGTATATGGATTATCATACATAGCCCTTCTTTAAGTCTCATTGTCTATATCAGCAAAAGGATTTTATTATTAAGATCTATTAATTTAAGAATCAAATTATTAAAATCCTTAGTTTTATTATAAATTAGGTCTTTAATTCTATATTTGTGAACTCATAAATGGATTATTATTAACAAAATTACTTTGATTAGGAATTTAACTTTAGGCATATTATTATTATTACTACCAATTATTTACTTAACTAACTCTTAAATCACTCATCATTTATTATCCTACATCATCAAACATATCTACTCTATTTTGATTCTATGGAAAATTAATGGCAAAATTGTTATTCATACCTTATTGTTACACTGATTACCTTTAAGACATCATTGGATTCATAAATTATTATTATTTAGGAATTGTATTAACTCCAAATCCACTACCAAAATCAGTTTATGAGTTTATCATAGAATTTACTTGATAAGGATTATTGACCATAGAAGGTTATTGTGAATTAATTTATTATGTTTAACCAAAAGGATTAAATTTATTATTAACTTCCCATTAAGGAGTTTGTTATGGTGGTGGTCCTTATTATTATTATTTATCATCTTTTTCATTAACATTTTTCTCTTTTTCTTTTTCCTTTTCTTTTTCTTTTTCTTTTAATTCTTTCTATTCTTTTTCTTTTTATTATTCTCTTTCCAATAAAGTTGACATCTCTTTCTATTCTCTTAATAGATCTATTATAGGTTCTAATTCTGGATATTTAAATTTATTAAATGCTTTTTAATTTTTTTTCACAATTGATTTAGCATTCATATATAAATCATAATTGATTGTTATAAACTAAATATAAAAAAATATACTTACAGAATCAAGACTTTAATTTATCATTCTATAATAACCTCCCAATAATTTATTCATGTTATTTAAAATTTCAGATAGTTTTTATTTGTAACTTGTTTCAGAACTTGATAATTTACTTTGATTCTAAATATTTATTTAAAATTAATACTCTCCTTATTTTTTCTGATAATTTAAAATCTTCAGGTTATCCTTTTGAAAGTGCATTAGATCTATCCTTCTCTAATTCATCTACTTTCAATTTATAATGATCATATATCAATCTCACTTCAGAGAAATTTGTCAACTGGACTTTTAAAGTCTCTATCGTTGAAAACCATTCTCCATAATTTTTATTCAATTCTGATGTTGGTTCGGTCTAATCATTATAATTAGTTGTATACTTTTGATCGAAATAATTCTGAAAGGTTACCAAACATAGATGTCACTTCAATTCCTATTCTCTTATTAGTATCAGTTTCTTTCTCAAATAATTTCTGAGAGATTGAACTAATCCTTCCCAAATGACCATGCATTTCTAATTTTTAAATTATAAGATATACATTAAAACAATGCTGAAATATTACTAAAAGATTGTGACAATCCCTTAATATATTAATCTATCTCATTAATCTTTTGTTTTTTGGTTTCCAATTAAGGATCAACAGTCACCTTAGCTCCCCACCATTCTTTTATCTAAAATTTCAAATAGTCTTACTTTCTACCCTGTTCTAGATGTAAAACTCGCCATTTAAAAATATTTATATCAAAATTATATATTAAATATCAATTTTAGTTAAACTAATCAACCTGTTCCAAAATTGTGAGTTTAATTGAATCTAAAAATCATATACAATATTAATACCTAGAAGATTAACATTATATCTATTACAAGTACCATTTTTGATGCTCATTTTATTCAAATAATTTAGTATTCTGTTCCTCTAACTATGATATTTTGTATGTGAGTTCATTAAATTCATTCATAAATTCATCTAAACTTTATTAATAATTAAGAGACTATTATTCCATTTCTTTGTTAACATTCTAAATTATTATTAATCAATACTTACATCTATTTAATCTTAAATTACATTATTTTTTTTGAGTGTCTCAGAAAGTGTATAACAAATGTCTTCTTTTTATTTTTTTAGGTTGTGTATAATTTAATTTAACTCTTTATTTGAAGGTTGATTTCCACAAAATGATTGTCCTGGAACCCTTACCAAATTTTCCTTGTCTGAAACATATCTACTTCTCAAATTAGAGGCACTAGAATTAATCGCTCTCTTTTGCAATTTCTCTTCAACTCTTCCAGTATAATTTTATAAGGATTATTGAGATGGTTCTTAAATGAGAATACTGTGTTCATAGTAACTAATGTTATTGCTTCTAGTTGGAGTACAATCTCCACGTTATTCTATACAAATTGGCTTGAAATTCTATGGTGTTAATGAAGTTCTGCTTTTTGGAACTTGAGCTCTAACGAACATTTATTTAATTATTATCTACACTTAGTTCCAAAATTAAGGACAATCAAATTTCAAATGGTTAAATGTCTTAATTGAACAATGATGTTTATATTCCTCTTATCTATTACTCTAAATATTAGAATCTATTGTCTATTATAGGAAAGATCACTAAAAATTACATTTTTTTATTTTAAGTACAACAATAATATTATATATATTTTATAAAGAAAAAGAACTTAATTTTATTCATTGATAACTAAATGACAATGATAGAAATGTAATTTTAGATATGATCTATTTATATTATATTATATTTTTTAAATTAAATGAATTAAATATAATTTTATTGATATTTTATTATTATTTAGAGAAATAAAAGTAATAGAGAAGTTAAGTTTAAAGAGTGTTTAAAAGGTTGAATTTGATTAATCATAATAAATATTAAAATACAATTTGATTATTGAAATTTAATAGTGAATCAATTAATTTAAAAGTTAAAAAGAAGGTAGAAGACACTTTCATGGGGGTATCTGGACATGATCTTAAACTTTGAATTAGTAGTTTAATCTACTTGTTAATATTAGATCTTTGTATGATTTTGGATTAGTTTAATGGTTGAAAAGTTAACATTCAAAGCATTGATTCATTATTCTAAAAATAAAAATGTACGTAATTGAAAATGATATTATGCATTATTGAAGGGTTTATGATGGTAATTGGGTGGTTAGAGTACATAATTATGGTGGATGGATTGGTTGGTAGGTTGGTATGGTTATGGAGGTTGGGATTTCTTCCAATGGTGAGGATCCTAAATATAATAAAATAAAATAGTTTATGCATAGATGATAAATAAAACAACAAATAAATTGAAAAAAGAGGTTAAAGTAAATGTGAAAAACAGTAAACACACATAAATATCGTCATCCAATTTGTAAGAATGAATAGATAAGATAGTATCTTAATAGTATTTTTTATTTTCCCGCTCTTTATGGTGAAAAGAAAAAATTTAATTTTAAATGAAGTAATTCCAATATTAGAGAAGGAGAACTGATTAAAGTTCTGTATTTTTTTTTTTCTAAATTTTACAAAGTATGTTTTTTTGTTTTGTATTTTTTTATCTCATTTTTTCATTAATTTCATTCCAATTTGACTTTTTTCATTAGATTTAAAGTCATGGGATCTATTTTTGGACTAGATTATTTGGTCTTATCAAATTACTCACCTGAAGATTTTTTATGTTGAGGCCAGAAACCATACCTATTAATAAATTCTTTCTTTTCTTTCTCGAATTCCTAATCATATTGTTATACTAATTTAAACTTGTCTCAACTATCTGAATTCCTCAGCTGCTTTCTATCTTTGGGTAGAATTTAAAGTCCATTCGAATTTAATAGTGTGATCCACCTATTCTGCATTATACTCTGGATGTATAAACTCGAGGAGTTGCCTCATGTTTTTTTGGAAGCTTTTTCACATTATATATTTTTAAACATTATCAACACCGTAGGAGGGGGCTGAGGAACAGGTACCCTTTCTGTCTCACTGATATTCACGTATCCATTGTGCTAAAATTACAATTGATTATTCTTTTTTTCTCTCACCTTCCACATAAGATTTATCAATTTAGTTAATTCATCTATTGTTCTTTGAGGATATTTAAGATGTTAAATTTCTAATTATTCTTACAAGAATTGCTTATAAGGACCTGTCTGCTTTTTTGGAGCAGCCAAATCTAATTGTTATAGTTATAATCTTTTTTTCATCATCAAGTGTTTAATTAATTTATATTTATTATTACTAATATAATGGAATAACCACCTGACTCCATATTTGCATCAATTGATAACTGTTTTGATCACTCAATCGTTTATTACTTCAAAATCCTTAAATGGAACTTTTTCTTAA
The DNA here is from genome assembly GCA_000733385.1 of Paramecium biaurelia. Taxonomy (NCBI): domain Eukaryota; phylum Ciliophora; class Oligohymenophorea; order Peniculida; family Parameciidae; genus Paramecium; species Paramecium biaurelia. The sequence continues at coordinate 43,112 of JPFL01000171.1, read as the reverse complement.
TGGTCATCTTTGCCATTCTTCATTTACCATAATTGATATTCTGCATTACAGGAAATAGCATATTCAATTAATTTCAGATGCAATTAGAAACTTTTACAGTGGCTAATGTTGATATATCAAATGAGACTGCTTTTCTAATTGGAGTCTTAGGAGATGCAATCGGAACACTTCTTTACTTCTTGTCATTAATATATTTACGATACAATGCTATCAACAAAGATTCATAATTTAAAGTTTCAAGTATTTCACCTTGGAGTGTTGAATTAAATGGATTCCCATCAGCTACTATAGATCCAGAAGATTTACGTTCCATTCTTTAATCAAATACACATGAGATATACTTAGTACGTAATTTTTAAGGCACTCTCAGTATTATGAAGGACAAGGCATTCAAGGAGAGATAGATCAGATTAGAAAAGAAAAAGTTAGAAGTATTTTCTAAGAGATTATCATAAGCTGATATGTACGTAAGATAAGACTTCATCAGAGTCTTGACTGATGAATTAAAAGATATTACAAAAGAACTGTCAGAGAAATTCAATATCTTCTTAGCTCCAGATGACTTAGAATCTATAAAGGCTTTTGTAGTCTTTAAAAGCAAAGTTGATCGTGATCTCTTTTATGAAAAATATAATTAAGATTGCTTAATTAGAAATGGAATCTATTTATTTTAAAATTAACCTTAAGAATTAAAACTTAGAGGATTATATACTATAAAAGTAACAGAAGCTCCTGATCCTAATGAAATAAAATGGGAAAATATGGATTATTAAGAGAGAAATAATATTTAAATTATTCTTATGAATTTAGTAGTAGCTATAATATTATTAGCACCCTTGATAGTATTTGAAAACATGGCTCTCAAGAATGCGAGGAACAATACAGTTAAATGTACTGAGTATTGTTTGGATAATGATTTTACAAGAACTGCTTATTATATAATAACAGGATTTTGGATATTCATTGCTGATATATTAGGATGGATCTTTTTGGAGTTAATAATTAATAGAGAAAAATAATTATATTTAGTTTAAGAATAAAAAGTTATTTTAATAAGAATTATAGTCTATTTGGTATGTTACACAATATTGGTACCAATATTAATTTCATGGGAAACAATAGGAAATATTGTATTAGTCATTTAAAGTTATACATCAACAGAAAAGTCATTAATTTTTAGTGATGATTTAGATAGAAAATGGATAATTAATCATGGATTAATATTTTTGTGGGTGTCTATATTTTATACTTTGAAATTAATAATTTTGAGTATTGCATCAGGATGTAGATGCATAATTGGTGGAATAAGAGATCAAGAAGAATTATAATTAATTGGTTCTTTGTTGATAGATGAAAATGAAGAAGAAAGATAAAGATTAACAGGATAATTAAAAACTACAGCAAATAATAATAATAATAATAATAATAATCAATCTCATTAAACTCTCTTCTTATTAAATTTAGATGAGAGTGTAAATTATAACGTTTAATCAAGATAGAATTTAGATACAAAAACAGGGAAAACATTTAGACGTGATTCTCCATTAATTAATAGTAATCCAACTTTTAAGACTGGACTTAGATATGCTAAATTATTATTTAGTATATTCTTATCAACTATTATATCAGCAGGTTTACCTCTATTACCTCTATTAGGAGCCATATAAATAGGACTATAGTATATTTATGATAAGAATATGTTATTGAAATATCATTCTTATAATGAAAAACAATAGATAAAATTATAAGAGTAATTGAAATCAGTAGGGATTGTTACTTTAAAATTCATTCATTTCTTTCTAGTGTTGCATTTAATTTTTAGTGTATTAATATATGGTTATCCATACATATACACTTAAAATGGTATGGGGGTTTCATAAAATTGGAATGATTCCTCAAATAAATTATTATATAAATTAAGCACTGTCATTCCTCTTACTTTACTAATTATAATTTTAGTTGTGGCTCTCATTATTGATTTAGTATTTTTTGGAATAAACAACAATTGGAAGATCTAATCTGATTAAATAGGATAGGATGTATCTTAGAATCTTGAAGATCATGTAAGTATGTTAAAAGAATAAGGAAGTGCCATTTCTTACAATCTAAAACATCATGATGAATTTAAGGATATTTTATTAAGTCAGAAATAAGAGAGCATAAGAGCTACTCTAAATTAATTCAAGCATTGATATAAATATATATTATATATTGACTTTTAATTAATTATCGGTCTTATAGAGTGTAATTATCGGAATTTATGAAGTGATGTTTATTAGATGATATTATAGAATTTAAATTATTAAAATAATGCCAAGACATTCTTCCAGCTCGAGTAGAAGCCATAGAAGTAAATATTTTAAAATTGAAATTGTTTAGAGAAGCATAGTAAGAAACATAGGAGACATTCAAGTTCTTCTTCTTCATCATCTGATTCATCTTCAGAAAGACATCATTCAAGAAGAAGAAGAGATCATTACAGTCGTCGTTCAAGATCACCTCGTCCACGTTCATCGAGTCCAATTAAGAAGGTGTTTATGAATGTACATATTTAAATTCTAAAAGAGAAGCCCATCTAATCCACATCAAGCGCAGAGACAATCAAAGAATATAGGGCCTAACATAATATCTTTATTCGATCTCAACATGTAAATGTCCCAGATCCTATCATGAGATTTGAGGATGTTTAATGTTTCCCACAGATGTTAATGGACTTACTGTTGAAGGCCGGTTTCAAAGGACCCACTGCCATATAAGCCCAAGGATGGTCGATTGCATTAACTGGACATGACCTCATTGGAATAGCGCAGACGGGTTCTGGTAAAACACTTGCCTTCCTTTTACCAGCGATCGTCCATATTTTGGCATAAGTTAGATCCCATGATGCTAAATGTCTGATATTGGCACCAACAAGAGAATTGACATTGCAAATATATGATCAATTCTAAAAGTTTTCAGTGGGATCTTAACTTTATGCAGCATGCCTTTATGGAGGATAAGATCGTTATATACAGAAAGGTCAATTGCGTAAAGGCCCTTAAGTTTTGATTGCTTGTCCAGGTCGTTTGATTGATCTATTGGATTAGGGTTGTACCACCCTCAAATAGGTTAGTTTCCTCGTACTCGATGAAGCCGATCGTATGCTCGACATGGGTTTCGAGCCATAAATACGAAAGATTGTTGATCAAATTCGTCCCTAAAGATAAACTATGCTTTTTTCTGCCACCTGGCCAAAGGAAGTACAAAAATTAGCACTTGACTTTTGTAAACAAGAGCCAGTTCACATTTAAATAGGAAATGTAGAACTTACTTCAAATAAGATGATTAAATAAATAGTCTATGTGATGAAAGCAATTGAAAAGAATTAAAGGTATAATCAAACTATTGATGATTCAAAATATATATACAAGATCATCAATATCTTTGTTATTTGAATATATTAAGGTTGCTCTATTTGTTGAAGGAGATTGCACATAAAAAAATATTGATCTTTTGCTCCACCAAGAAGGGATGCGATTAGCTTCAAAAGACTCTAGATCGTGAAGGAATTAGATGTCTCGCATTACATGGTGATAAGAAATAGAGCGTAATATTATATTATTATAAATTCTTAGGAGAGAGATTATGTTATGAGTCATTTTAAAAATGGAAGATCTACTGCTCTAATAGCAACTGATGTAGCATCAAGAGGATTAGATATTAAGGACATAGAAATCGTAGTAAATTATGACATGCCAAAAGTAATAGAAGATTATGTACACAGAATTGGTAGAACTGGTATTCACTTTCAATCTATTTTTTAGGTCGTGCTGGTGCTATTGGTTAGTCTATTTCATTCTTTGCTTCAGATGAAGATGCAAGAATGGCTAAAGATTTAGTTGAGATTCTAAGAGAATCTTAAAATGAAATTCCTTATGATTTAAGAAGTCTAGTGGATTAAAATAATAAAGGAAATAATTACAATCCTTATAGAAGATGGAATACTTCAGGATAGAGACATATTTAATAGCCATTCATTTAACATTAGCATCAAAATTAAAATTAAAATTAACATCCACATCCACATCAACCTCAACATTAGCCATCTCATTATCCAACTTCATGGCAATTTTAAACATTCAATCCATAAATTCTATAGTAGATAAATCCATATCAAATATGATGTTTTCATTAGTCAATATTTTATAAATTAGTAATTTTTTTTCATTCCATTTAATTTCTTCTTACTTAATAACTGCTTAAATATATACAAAAAAATAATATATACTTATTAAAACATAAAAATGCTATATCAATCAAATCCTTAAGTTGCTAAGAATCTGTAAGTTCTTTTCATTTACAATAGATTAGGAAATCGTTAAAAAAGATTTGAATAAACTATGAAATCCATGCAAAAAATTAAAACATTTGTTGATCTAACTAAAAGACTTAAATTACTTAATCCACTTCAATTTAAATAAGTTTAAATCATTATATAGCATTTAAAATAATAAGCTAAACTTAGATAATTCTTTAAAAAAGAAGATGATGAAAAAAACCATATTATTGCAATCTCTAAATAATTGGAATTAGAAATTGATATGCTAAATAATATAGAAAATGATGAAGAAAAATAAAATCTTATCCTTGATATACTTTAACTTGATTTCTCTCCAAATGAAATTGCAACTATGGTACAAGAATCTTCAATGACACTTGAAACACATCATAATTTACATAGAATTTAAGAAATGATTAATAAACGTAACTTAAGATAATAATCAAAAAATCAAGTTCTTGATTAAATCAATAATCTAAATTTTTTATAAGATGTAAACAATGATTCATCTGATTTCTATAAGGAAACTATCAAAAGTTTCAATTAAAAAAGACATCTATAACAAAATAATGAATTATCTGTTAATGAAAAATTTGAACTCCTAAAGAAATATTTACTACAAAAGGGAATATAAATAGAAAAGAAAGAAAAAGTACCTCATTAAGAATATTCAAAATTTTATGCCGAATAAGCCAACAAATTAATCAAATCAACAAAACTTAAATAACTCAAATAAATTCATGTCTCTAGTCCAAAATCTACATCCATCTCTCCAGAATTATTACACCCTTAATTATATCATACAAATCAATATTAAAAGAAAATGGAGAAATTGGAAAGTAATTATCAAACCAGCAATAATGTATCATCAACTACACTAAATACACCTCAACTCACTCCAAGTAAATTACTTAAATAAAAATCAGAAGAATTCTTATCATCTTAATAATAATAAAGCTACACAGAAAGGATTATTGTTCCTAAACGAAAGAGTGATCATTAAATTATATCAACCTCGAGAAATATTTTAATCAATCCTATTGAAAATGAAAAAGAAGATTAACCTATTAAACCCATTTAATCATAACCATAAGTTAGTTATTTTCATAAAAGCATTGATTAACTTAGAGAATTCCAAGCAAATACTAAAGCAGTTCAAACATTTTTCAGAATGGAAAACAAAGATTCCTTACATACAATGAGAGAAATGGATAAAATATTAAAAAAACCACTTAAATAACATTTCAATGAGTTTATGAGTGTTCATTAAGAAGAAAGTGATGGAACAGATTGTCTAGGTAAAAGAAAAAATAATATGAAAAGAAATATAAGATTGAATAAGATTTTTAAATCTGAACTAGAATGATATTTAATCTATACTAGTGTATTTTTTGTTGATTCTATATAAAATTAAATGGATAAAATAAATTATTAATCATTGAATTCATATACAATTTTATTAATCTAATTACAATATGTTATTCATATTTATTCCAACTTTTGATAATAAATTCATCACCATCATTTTAAAATTAGAAATATAATTATATCAAGAAATCATTATGTTAGTGTTCCTCCTTTTTAAAAACTAATATAAACGCATATACTTAACAAGTAGTATACTTCTTATAATAGAAGTATTTTTCTTCCCTTTGATTTTAATTACTGATATAACTTTATAATTTTCTTCTTAAGGATCATGAAATCTCTATATTGTTACAGCATTACAATTTGAATTGTTAATCATAATGAAATATGGGAATATTAATTTTATTTAAATCTAAAGTGAATTAACTAATCTTTACTTAAATTATTTAATTGTTATTATTATTAATAATACATAATATAATTATATTAATTTCTAATATATTTGTAATTTTAATTAAATCCTTCTCATTTTTAATCTTTTTAATTTGCTTAAATTAAGAATGTTGTATGAAATATCTTATATTAAAATTAAATTTTTTTGTACTACATAATTCTTTTAACTTTTAACTTGTGATTTTGATATAATTATGAAATACATTTGAGTCATGAGCTTATTAAGTTATATATAGAAATAAAAATAGTATCACATTTAGGAATAAAATTAAAGATAGTTGAAATAATAATCTTCAAAAAATGAGTAAGTTCAGATATTGTTTTGAATAAATTAAATTAAATTTAATAGAACTATTATTTATTATGTTGCAAAAAATAGGAGAATTTTGTCATTAAATATTTTCATTTACCCTTTGTAAGATCATTAAAAAACATTATTAACAGTTATCATTTAATGATCTTTAGTTTTAAATGTATCTTTGAAAACTCATACTTATTCTAATATAATTTGTTTTAGAATTTGTATTTCTGAACTGATTTATTTAAGTATATATTTAACCATAAATAATAGTCATTCCAATAATCTTGTGCATACAATGAAAGGTTTATCGATTTTCAAGACAAAATTTACCCCTTTTAGATGAATGATATTCAATGAATTATTTTCCTACATATATAACTATTTAATAAATTATATTGAACAGGTTCTTTATATCCTGTTATATTGATTTATTTAATAATTTTGGTTATATTAACTTGTTTGTATGTTGTAGATAATTGTTTATATTTTGCCTCTATAATTTATAATATGATTTACTAATTAAGATTTAATTACCCAATAATTAAAATAATTGAAATGAAGGCAATGTGTCCATTACTGAGAAGAGATAGTTTTAGTGAAGAAGAGGAGCTATATTAACACAGTGAGTGTGATTAAGTTGAATTTTAGCTAACCGGTCACTGGTGTTAGGCTGAGGCTGACACCGATCCTAATACATTAGGAAAAAAATGTCCAACTATAAAAAAGAAAAAGCAAGGCCGATACAAGAATGTGCCCTATACTTTTGGTCGACATTTTAGAAATTGGATTGAAACCGAAGTAGGACCAATAAAATGTCCAGTGGTTTAAAAATTCATTTCTAAACGTAAATAAAATCCTAGGTATCATGACAGTTTCAAAGATTTTAATGATCTATTCCAACACTCAGTTCTAGGTAGATAACTAGGTTAACTTTTCTTTGGATAAAAGAAATGGGTGTCATATCTCTTAAACAATGAAAGAGTTGATGGATTTTAAATTTATTTTGAAGTTGAAAGATCTTACTATGAAGCTGCAATAAAAGGAACTAAAATAACTGAGCAAAAGGTGAGAAATATTTGATAATATTTTTTATTATTTTTAAAATATGTACTAAATTTATTTGACTTTTTTAAGAGATATAGATGTTGAATTGAAGAAAACATTAGAATCATCAACATAAGTTGTGAATGATCACATTTTACAAAGAACATGTAAATAATAAGATATAGAATTTGTGACTAAAGTAAGTACTTTCGAATCTATTAGAAATTAGAAGATTTCAAATTTCAAGTTGATAAGTATGGAATTTAGGCAATAGAAAAGTTTAGAGAAAATTTAAAAGCTAATATAGAGGGACCAATATAAGCTTAGACACATTTTATTGCTATGAAAAATCAAAGACAAAAAAGTAAATCTTATAAGATGGATGATTTAGAAAGAGTTATTGATAACAGAATCTAAGTAATCTAGTAATCTAATCAAGGAAGCAAGTGAAAAATAGAAATAACAATTAATTCATTATTTGGACACATTTGAAGAAGAATTCAGATTTCAAAATTAGGAAATGGCTAATGAATATTAATAAATCGAAAAAGAATTGCATGAATTACAATTAAAGGATTGATTCAATTTTATTTAATTTTTCATACAAAATAATATCATTTTCAGAGACCCTCTTGAAATCCAAGAGTAAGTGTCAAATTATCATAATTTTTATTAATTGTATTGGATAATAGTTTATATTATTTATCAATTGATACTTTAAAATTTGAAATAGTATTATCTATTTTTATATGGTTTCAATTGTGTATTAATCATTAGTTGAAAATACATTTTATTTGATATTTTCTAATCCTTTTTAAATATCTATCTTAATCAACTTCTAAAATTATTTAATCTTTCTCTTACGACTAAGTAGTGATAATCAATGCCTAATAAATTTTTATTTGTTGAGCATTGGTTGTTTTTATGAAATGTTATTAATAAAATAAATTATAAATATAATTGTAAAATGATGGAACATTATAAAGGGATAATGCTTTGTAATAGACCTCAGGCATCTATTAATTTAGATTATCATAAGTAAATGGATTTCAACTTATTCTTAGACCTTTTGTATCAAGAGTAACACATGCTGAACCTCTCGGTTACAATCCAGTTAAGCAACTGCAAATTCATTAACCCATTAAATGTATGTAACATGTTTTATTAATTAAGAAATAAAGCCAATATTGGGTTAGCACAAGGAATGGCTGTAAAATTTTCAGAAGCATGCTAAAGAAAAAAAGACTGCATTACATTGTTCTTAAGTTCAATCTCGCATAAATCCTGATAGGTATAGATCAAATAGTGACAAATAAAATTAATAGACTGAAACAAAAACATAATAAATATCTTAAAAGCAAAATAAATCAACTAAAGTAGAAGAAATATAATAAGAATAATAAAATTTATAAGCAAATAACAATGAATTAGGAGATGAAATAATTGATGATTAAGAATTGAATGAATTATTAGATTTTACTAAAAACTTAGATTTTGATTAGTATATAAATGATTTAGAGGTATAAATATTATTGATAGTAGGTCAAAACGGTTGTGGAAGCCTTAAAAAAGAGAATAGAGGATATACGAATAGAGAATCCTTAATTGTCATAGAAAGAAGCAGCAAAGAAAGTATTAAAATAGAATAATAATAATGCTCAAAAACCCAATAAAAAGCATGTTACTATATAAGAAGAAGAATAAGTAAAATATATAAAATAAATAATTTTAGCTTCAAAAAAACCCAGAAAAAAAAGAAGAAAATTTAGAAAGTATTGCTAAAAAGATAGCTGAAGAAATTCTTCAAAAAAATAAATACTTAAGAAATATTCATTCAAATATTTCAATGTAGAAATTAGTTGAAACTGAAGCTCGTAGATTTCTTTAAAAAGAATGAATAAACAAATAATATAAAATTATAAATTGATTTTGTTATATTTGTATATTATGTTAAAGATCAGAAATCTTCTCTATCCAAGATTCTGTTGCATTCAGCCAAAACCTTATTTCTTTCTTTTCCAAGATAATATGTTTCTCCCAAATTACACATATCAAAATATTTCTTGTTATGTTTCAAAAATTAAATTGGCTAAAAGTAAAGATAAGCAATAGGCCAGACAACAAAATATGGTGCCCAAGAGAATCTTTTTGTCTAAAACATTCTAGCCATTGACACTGCTGCAGCACATGCCCATCCATCAACAAGTGATGTATATGTTACATCATATCGATACCTAGGATCCTTAATGAAAAATGTACTCTCTCCTGACTACATATCCCCAATCTCTTTCTTCTTAAGTCTTGTAAAAGTTTGTATCAAAATCTGCAATATATTTTTAAACAAAAGCTTTTCTCAATTTAGCTGCTTGCATTTCTTCAGCAGAGTATCCTCTGTTGTATTCCATTTCCTCCTTTGAATTCATATACCTACGTATTGCTCTAGACATTTTATTTTAATTAATTTATATTTTTAAGATATGAATTTAACAAAATTATCATATAAAAATTGCAAAGATATTATAATTTTTGAATTTTGAACTAGATTTTTTTTTGTGTTCCTTGATTCTCTTTCATACTAGTATAGTATTAAATATATTATGTAAAAAGTTAAAATTAAAAATTTTATCAATCAGCTTTTTATAGCTTCTTTAAACTCCATAAGAGATTGAATAAGACTATATTCAATTAAATCATAATTTATTTTTTAAGTTATTGTTATTTAATTATTCCATCCAATAATTTCTAATATCTTTTTGTTTACTTTCTTGTATTAGCTTAATTAATTGATCATAATTCTATTTAATGGAATGCAAACTCTCTCAGTTTTTTCATTTATAAATAGATATATCTTATAATTAATCACTTTAGTTTTTTCTTACTGTTGTGATTAAGTCTAGAATAAACAAATAATCTACTTTAATTAAAATTTTATCAAAATTTCTATCACTAAATGAATCTTGGAGTAAATTCAGAATTAATTGTAATGTTAATACATAATTTGATTAACATTATGGATTATCACCATCTTATGTAATAGGCAATTATTTAACACTACAAAACACACTCCTTAATTTACATACATCATTAGATAACTTCTCTAGGTCAAATGAAATAATTTCTTATAATTAATAATGCATTTTATTAAGAATAAGAACATTATAATAACCATGAACAGATTTAAATAAAATACTTTAAGAAATTGAGAGTATTTTAATTATTTTGATATTCATTTAAGGATTTTAATGTGTTATTTGTTTTTTATCTATAATTTCTGTAGTCAGATACTTTAATATTTATAAAGATTTTTTTGCATTTTCAAGACAAATCATCAATAACTTCTGATTACGATTCTTTTTCTTTACTTCTTTATTCAATTTTAATATCTTTTAATATTCTGAATCTTCTTAAAGAAGCAAAATTAAATGAACTTAATTTTTCTCTATAATTTTATAAATACAAATTCTAAATGCTATTTTTGTAGCTTCAGAATAAATTTCTGATGATTTTTCCTTATCATCTCCTACTAACATATTGTAAAGTACTTATTCTAGGGTTTATGCTTTTTAGATAAGACGCTAATTTGTTAACATTTGGATTGGCTAGGAAATTGATCTAATTGAAGCTATAGAATATTGTCTAATAAATTAAATAAATTGCTTTTGATCTTAAATCATTTTTTCAGCTTATTTATTAATATTTATTAACTTGATTTGATTTAACTTTTTATCAAAGTTGCATCGTAGTATTTTTAATTAGAATACATTATCTAATGATTTGTGAAGTTGAATGTTTTGATACTTCAGTAAAAAAAATGATCGTTTCATCTTTTCACTACTCCAAATTGATTTTAACACTAGCACTAATGCTAAAATAAACATAAATTATAATGAATTAAAGTAATTTTGAACTATTGAACTTAATATCATCAACCCTATCTAATTTAATAATAAAACCAATATATTAATAATGATATTTGAACCCAAAAGCAAACTATACTGAATCATTGCCACAGTTTATCCAGCTAAAAAGAGTAAATTAGAGTTGGAAAAAAAATAAAGTAAAATGAAAATTAAACCACCTAATGAAATATTCATCATAGCCAAAACATAATTAAAATATTAGGGAAACAATTTTATTAATCTATGACTAAATCCAAAGCCTAAAGGAATGATAATCAATGTGTATTTCCAAAAACCAAATCCAAATGGAACAATAAATTCCATAGTAAAAACACATATTGCACTAATTGTACCTAAACAGCAAGCCCAAGTATAAAAATTAAATAATTCTTCATATTGATCTTAAAAATAAAGTTCTTCCATTTTAGGGTTGTCGAATCTTAAAGAGTATTTATTCATTTTATAAATATTTGGAATTAATTTTTAACATTCAATTAGAAAAAAAGAAACTAGTTGTTATAATAGAGATCAAAACCTTACTTTTTATTAAGAAATTGTAATATAAATGTAATAGATAATTTTCAATCATTTTGATCATCATTCTCTTCAACGATTTCTTCTGGATATTCACCCTCTCCTTCTTCATTTAATTGCTCTGGGTCAATCCCAAATAGATGCAAATTTTACTAAATTTTCTTTAATATTTTTTACACTAAATAATTCTCTAAATTAATTATTTTCAGTAGCTAATTTCTCTACTTCCTCTTACAATTACGATTTTTCCTCATTCATTTATTGATATAATTATTTGAAATTTTCAATCAAGTCTAAAAATAATAATGAATTAATTTAAGACCTTCCAATTTTAGATTTTCTTCATTTTTTTCTTCTAATTACTAACTTAATCCTTAAATCACTTAATCTTTTTCATTATCCTAACTTTTTGATAATTTTTTATTTGAAGAAAATTAATTTCTAGTATTTCTGCTATTATTTTATTATTATTCTTCTACTATTGATTGAATTTGTGTTTACATATCTTAAAGTTACTGTTATAACTACTCAATTATTTGGTCTTTCATATTTGATTCTTCATATATTTATTAAATCTCTTCCTAATTTAATATATCAAAAATGATACATTATTATTTTACTCTTACAATTTTTCATTGAGAGCTTACTCAAGATCTTTAATCTACTACTCATACTTTCTAACCCTGTTTGTTTCTTCATTGAGATGTTTATTAGTTTAGTTAAGTTTTTGGAGTAGATTTTTATTTTCATCCTAAGCCTATTGTATTTTTTATCTATCCTCCTTATGTTTTTATTCATAATCTTACTCTAACTTTGATCTAAATATAATAATAATTATTGTGATACAATCGTTTCTAAAATTCCTTTTCTTTCTCTTTAACCAAATTCAATTCTGCTCTTAAACTATCAGTTTATTATTGCTCTTCTTTTAATTGATTAATTAAAGTTTAATTGGATTTTTCAAATTCTTAAGGCTTTTAGTTTGAAGAATATTGTTTTTTATCAAAACCTTGATGCAATTAATCATAGTTATCATGTTTCTTATCCAAATAATCATATTTTTTTTCAACATACTCAGGTTTTCTGGTAACTTCAATTGTCTTAGAATAATCCTGTTTTCTAGTATCATAGCTCAAATAATCCTTAGTTGGAGGTTAAGCTTTGAAATCATTTTTTTTTTGAGAGTTCCTCTATTCAGATTGAGAAGGAGCTGGAACAAAGCTTTAGTTTTTTAAGTACATTTCTATTTCTTGTTAGATATGATACCTTAGTATGGAATTATTTCAGTTTTGTGTTGTTGATCAATTGGACCAATCCTATTATGGACTTGCGAATCACAAGAATAACAGAGTTTATATGTTTATCCATATCTGCACTATGAACATTTGATTGTAGCTGGTCGTTGTTGACACTTTTAGCATTTAACAAAAAGTGATTACATTTTAGATGGTGTTATTATAATGTATTAAATATATTTCAATTTCATATAGAAACATGAAATTATTGATTACCTAAAAATAATATTTGTAATATTGTTGAATAATGTTGAATAATGTTTATAAATCAAGCCCAGACTTGACCTCTAAATTGAATAGCTCTGGAATTCTTCCATCCCTTTTTGAAGTGATTGTAATAGACTCCATCTCTAACTGCATACATTTCCCATCTGAAGGATTATGATGAAAAGATACCTGAGGGAAAGATTGTTTCTGTAAAATCCTCTGGTCTTCAAATAGGCAAATGGATAAATTAAAGCAACGCCTGTTAAATACATATAATATCTGACAGTCTTGTCTGGTCTTTGGAAACCACTTCTTCTTTAAACAAATTAGATAAAATTAGTGACATCGAATGCCATTTATGGAGTTGATGCAGGAGTGCCGTCCTCATAATCAACAAGTCCTTAACAATTAAATTGCAAATGATACCATCATGTAATTATCTAACCATACCAATGATCATATGATCAAAATATGGATTGTAAGCTTTTCCTTTTGGTACATCTAAACCTTAGTAAGGTTTGTAGTGATATCCAGTCAATATGTTATAAATATAATTGACACCTCCTGGTCTAAGTCTAATTTTAGAGAAATCTGTTGGCCATACTCCACCATTGGCATTTTTGGCTTGATCTTATGAGAAATAGGGAGGGTAGATTCCTAATCATCATATTAATTTCTTACTGTCATGGATATATCTATCTCTTTCATCCCATTCCTAATAATAGAATTGCTTAAAGTGATGATGAGCAGGATGAATTGTAAAATTACTTACCAATGCAGCCAACTCTAATTGTTTGTAAACTTTATCCAATAAAACATCATATTTTTTATACACAATACCATGACAATTACCACAATTTCTAGAGAAAACAAGAAATCTAAACTATCACTATTTTTAATACCCTCTTCTAACACTACCAGAATCAAATGTGCCTAAGAATCTATATTATGGCCATGACATATGACCTCTATGTGTACCCACTTCTGTCACTTGCTCTTCATATCCCTTGATACCCCAAAAGGCACCAATATCATCTCTGTACAACCAGGCATGAACAGTGTTGTCTTATTAGGTCATCAACATTCCTACTCCTAAACAGAAAAGAGCCTTCATTTTTAAAATATTTAATATCTAATAAATATATTAATCAAAATATATTGCTATTGCATGTAAGCAGACACTTTAACCATTTTTTTCTATACTTAGTAAGATTGCCACACTTAAGTACTTCTATTTATTTTGTATTATTGTAATATAATCAACTTTCACATTACTTAATAATTTTACCAACTTAAATAAACCCTGAAGAGTCAGTCTATCATAACTTTTTATTATTAATCGTAAGATCTTTCATACTATTAATCTACTTTTAAGTATTTACAAAGTTAAGCTTTAACATTAAACCAATTAATCATTTTTTTTGATGTTTCTCTTATTTTAATTGTTTCCTTTTTGTCTATTGCCCTTCTTAAATTTTTCATAAAGAGGCTATTTAATTATTTAGGTTTTTTTAAGGCATATTAGAAAATCTTCTATAACTTTTTAAAATACTAAATGGATAGAATAATTTGAAAATGTATTAAAAAATAACAAATATTGCAATATGGTATTTTTTATCTAAAATCATTCTTATTCTTATTTATAATGTACTCCTTATTCTGATTAAGAATATTCTTAATAGAATTTAATAAATTGCTTGCAAATATATATTTCAACAAATTTATAATTAAATTGTGATTTTACAAATTAAAGTGATATTTAATTGAGGTATGGGTTAGTTACTAGCTATTCTAAAATTATATCAGTTTATAAGATTAATTATTTTATATAACACAATCTATATGAAAATACTTCTATCTTTATGTATAGATTAATTACATCTCTAAAATTGATTATTAAAATTTATTTGAAAAGTGAGAGTCATCAAATTAATTTTTTTTAAAGATTACAGCATAATTATTAACACAATTAAAATATATTTTATATTATTTCTTTAATCAATTATTATTTTATGTTTTCTAGAATTTTTAAGTAAAATTATTTGACTAAGATTGCCTTATTTTCAACAGCATCTTTCATATATTGGGGTAGTAGAAAGAATTAAAGCGAGGAAATCTTTTAGATATTTAACAAATAGACTTAGAATTCAATTATTAAATTTTTTCTTAATGGAAGAATAATTGGATAGGGAGCAGTCTTAAAAAATGGATTTGTAGTTACTAGTTCTGAAGTATTTGAAAATTAATAACCATAAATGACAGCATAAATAAATGGATAACTATAAAATTATGAATTAGTAAAGGTTGAAGAAGGAATAGCAATCTTAAAAATATAACAATAGAAATCTTAGTTTAATCTCTCAAAATATGAAATAGGATAGAACGCTTATGTTTTAGGAACAGATGAATAAGGTTTAAAGGAGTTTTAATAATGTCCTATTACTGATAGCAATTTCACATTAGATATTCGATTGGTTGGTGAGGAAGCTCTGAATTAAACTTTTCCTTTTATTTTGATGAATGGGTGTAATTCTAGTCCAGGAAGTAAAAAAGATATTCTTATTTGTAGGTCCTGTTTTAAATAAGAATGGAGAATTGTTAGGTATAATAAGTGGAAAATTTAGAAATAAGACTTAAGTGATTCCATCTACTTATTTTTAAGGATTGGAAAATGGAAAGAGTGTTGTTAAACCTTATTTAGGATTGACTTTGAAGACTTCTGATTAAGGAGGCGCTTTTATAATAAAAATAAATTCTGATAGTCCTGCAGAGAAGGCAGGCTTAAAATTAGGAGAGATAATAAAATCAATTGATGGAGTGACCATATAGCATGGGAAAGACGTAACAAAATTATTGGGAGTAACTGAGAATACTGATAGTCATGTAATGGTGATATTGAGAAATGGTAAAGAGAGAATTGTGAATGTAAATTTGAAATGAGCATAAAATTTTAGAGTAAATTTGTATACTATATTTAATATTATTTATATACAAAGTAACAGTATATATTTTTGTATTTGAATTTATTATTTAAAATAGTGCATTATGTTTAATAATAAATCTAAAAAGCCTTCATTATTGTATGTTGAATGTAAGTCAAGGGACATTTCAAGAAGAAATTCAAGGATTAGTGATTTGCTTAATGATACTATGAATAAGGAAAATTCAAATTATTAATCCACCTTTATTCCAAATACTGCAAAAAAGATTGATAGAACTGTTGGAAGTTTGAACAAGATGTATAAACAAGCAATTTAGGATTAATAAATTTTGTAAGATTAAGCATCAATGTTGATGGAAGACTTGAATGGTAAGTTATTGTAAAGAGCAGAATTGATAGGTTAAGTCGAAGAATTAGAAGAATTAATAGAATTCCATAAAATATAAAGTAATTTTGAGTTTACTTTTGCAACTAAAATTGAATAGTTAGACCTATAAATTTAATAGTTAAAAAAATCATCTTCATTTAAATTATAAGGTAATACAGCAGATTTGATACGAGATAGAGAACAACAACATAAAGTTTTAAAGGAGAAAATCAATTAAGAGACGATACTTGCAATGACAACTTATTTGTAACAGTGGGGTAAAGTATTATTTTCTAAATATAAGGTCATTAATTTGAGACTATCAAGAATTAATATGGAAATGAAGTGTATCAATAAGTACTTAAAGAATAAGAGTAATAAATTAATCAATTAATCTCACAATAATACAATAAAAAAATCTAAGGTATAATTTAGATACTTAGAAATCACGAGAAATTAGAAAAAGCTATTTAATAAAACATTGAATATGTTGATAATTCATTAAATGAAGATATTTATACTATAAAATATACAATGAATCAAAAGAAATAGTAAGTACAAAATATTAGAAACAACCTATTAGAAGAAGACTAATCTAAATTTCAATTATTAAAAAGAGTGGAAGTTCTAGAATAAGAGAATTAATAATTAGAATAATAATTGAATGAAATTACTATGAAAAAAGATCTATATTAATAAGAAATCTTAAATAAATAGAAAACTGAAGAAATATATAATGAAATATTGACAGGCTTTGATTGTTTATCATAAATTGATAATGATGATTAAAAAAGTGATAATAGTAATTCTTAACTTAAAAGTTATACAAATATTTTAAGTAACATCAATAAGTAAACAAAGAAAGTGTTAAATAATCATTTAAATAAAGATGATTCATTACATTTTAGTCAATTGCAATAGTATTTACAAATAAATAGTATAGATGGAGAGACAAATTCTAAGTGTGAATCAGCTTGTTAATTATCTGCTGATGATTCATTATTGTAACATTTTAATGAATTAAATTTAACTTTACTTCAATCAGAAAACTCTAAAAATACTTAATGTAATATGCCATTGTAATAATAATAATACTACTATTAACAATAACAATAACAATAACAATAACAATAACAATAACAATAATAATAATAATAATAATAATAATAATAATAATAATAATAATAGTACAACTATTTTAATTAAAAGAATCTACCAATTGAAAACGAAACTTAATAGATTGATTTTATTAGATTATAAACAATTACTGAAGAATAATTAAGTTCAAAAAGAGAGAAATCCAAAATGGAATAATCTACAAAAATTAATACAACTCCTATTCATTAAAATTACTTAAATATGAATAAAGTTAAAATTATTGATAATACATCCTAAAGTATTATAGCTCCACAATCTGAATAGACAAGGCGTATTACTAACAGATTAGGTCAATCTTAATTATAAATGTCTAACTTGAATGAAGTTACATAGAAATAAATTTCTATACCATCTCCATATATGCCATTATTTTTCAATAATTAACCATCAAATCCATAGACACAAAAAAGTTAACAACCTTAAGTTTTTAGATTTAAAGAACAAAATTCATTATCTGAATAAATACAAAAGCATAAAAAGTCTAAATCATTTGATTCAACTTTAAATAAAGAAATTTAATAAAAATAATTATTTTGCAATGTTTCAACTAATAATGGACATACATATTATACTTCAAAAGATTCCTAATAACTCTCAAATAAATCAAATCATTTGGTTCCAATTGAATAAGAAATATTTAGAATTACCAAACCTTTATAGAAAGGTGTGTAGATATTCAAAAGATTTACATCGACTAAACCAAATTTAACAAAGATGGAATTTGATCCTTTTACTTGTCAAAATCCAAATATATGTGGATATTGTCCTAGAATGATGACATTATCTTAAAACTTAGATAAGATTGAATTCAAAAATTAAATGAGAGTTAATGTATTATATTTTATATTATATAGCAAGTTGATTCATAGTTGTAATTAGATTAAATAATGAGAGTAATTATTCCAAAGACAATATAACAAAGTATTTCAATAAAGAAATAAATATAAAATAAATTTATTTTAAGTTAAGAAGAAAGGATTGTTTGTGGAATTGCATATTGGCCTATGTCAATCATTACTTAGAATGATGGTAGGATTGAATTATTGTTTGATAGTGAGGAAATATTAGAATAATGGTAAACAAGTCTTATTTTTCTCAAAGATAACATTAAAACACTTTAAATCATCAATAAAAAATTAAAAAAATAAATGTGATTTGTTTAATTAATTTTTAATACTCATAATTTTTTAATTCATAATTAAATATATCCTAAATTAATACAGATGCCAATTTATAATGAAGTTTGGGAAGAAGAAGGTAATCTATACATCTTATTAAAAAGATTTCATGTTTAGAAATATGATCAATCTTCAAACATTGACTAAAAATCATGTAAAATTGTTGGATAATCTAAAATTTGAGTTTGTTGAATATAAAGTATTCATATCAAAATTATCAATTAGGCAAATCAATTGCTGGCTTGTCACCTCTATGATAGAATGGCATAACATTGCAAAAATCAATTTGGTCTCTTTGAAGATTCTTATGTGCCTGAATGTTTGGATGCAAGAAATTATTTCCAATTATGTGTTAGAATGAATGCTTCTTATGGGTTAGCTAAGAAATATTTCCCAGAGTAGTTTTTATTATTTATAATAGATATTTCTTAACCAACGAATATTCAAGACCAAATCCAAATTTCAAAGAATTAGGACTTTGAAACATTATTCATATACAATACATTAATTACACAAAAACATTGCTATAGCAGTATTTTTATTATTTTATTTAACTTTATCAGTTGTTAATAAATATTTTTATCATAAAATTAATGAATAATAATCTATAAGGAAATATGTATAATTCATATAAAAAATATAAATTCTAAAGCACTTAAGATGTTTTTGAATGATTATATTAAACAGTATTACAAATTTAAATATTTTTAACATTTAGTTTTTTATTTAAATTCGAAATAATGTCAGATTCATTTAAAGTAGTGAATTATGAAAGAGAATCTAAACAATCGTTTTAAGAGTTTTTATAAATGCATCTTAATGAACCATAAGATCCAAATTTAACATCTCCAACTTAAGAAAATAATTATAATTCCACAAAATAAATAGGAGTAAAGAAAACTATTAAAAGAGAGGAATCTGAACCTAGTTTTAGAGTTACAGAATAACCTATTGATAATAATGAAAAAAATCTTACTTCAATGCAATCAAAAATCTAATTACTAATTACAGAAAATTCAAAGTTAATTGAAATAAACTCTGGCTTAATGAGAGAAATAGAGATTATGAAACAAAATAATTATTCCAATCGAACAATATTAGTTTAAGAATCTCAATAAAAATTAATGAATTACTAATAAAAAGTAGTTCAACTTACATAAGCAAATGAATAATTAAGTAGTAGATTGATTGAAGAGTAAACTAAGAACAAAAAAGAAATTGAATAGAGATTCTAATAAATATTATTAGAAAACTAAAATCTAAATGAAATGCTATAAACAAGATTAAATGATATAGATATGTTAAACCATTAACTTTTAGAAAAAAATGATCAAATTACATTTATAAATGAAGAAATTAAGGCAATTAATGAGTAATTTAGTATTTATATCTTAGAAAATGTATGGTATTGGAACAATAGAAATAAGTTCTAATAGCTTAGTAATAATAGTATGTTGATACAATAAAGGAATTTTAAATAAAAGAATAACAATTTATGCAATAACTTTATTAGGAATAGACTTCTTATTAATCTTGTATAGCAAATCTAGAATAAAATTATAATCTTCAAATTAGTGAATTAAGAAACTCATTTTTGGTAATGTTTATATGTTATAATAGAAAGAAATTGAATAATAATAAGAAACAATTGTATAATAATATTAGCATTATTTTAATTCGTAGATTATTGCATTTCAACAGCAAATCAAAGTGATATAATAAGAAAATACATAAATGAAAGATGAATTAGCAGAAAGATCTAAGATATGGTCCTAGGAAAAGGAGAGACTTGAAATTTTCATCAAAAATTTATAATAATAACAATAATAAAAATAAAATTCATAGGAATAGATTCAATAATAAGTTAATCTACAATAAAATTTAAATCAAAATCAAAAATTATCATAATAACTTACTTAACCACCATAAATCTAAAATTAATAACAAGCATCTTAAATTTAAAATTAATAACAACTAACTTAAGAATAGATAACTTAACAATAATAAGAATAATAAAAATAATAATATTATTAAGAGATATTATAAATTTAGTAATAATAAACCTAATTACAATAATAATAATAATAGTAAAAGGTTTTACAATAACAAACTTAATAATAATGCAATTAAAGTCATCATTAATCTAGTAACTATACTTTTAGGTAAAATACTTAAGAAGATTCAAGAGAGGTAAGTCCTGAAAAAGATGATTTATTTCTAAATTTCGATTAAAAAGTTAGATTACATACTGAAAGTTATGGAGATAGATATGAAAAAACCATTCCATTAAGAACTCCATTTCATGTTAAGAATAATTACAGAGTTCCCTAATTACACACACTTACAAAATATGATTAGAAACAATATAATGTTACAGTAAACTAACCACATTACTATTAAAATTCTCAATAAAAATTTATGATTAATAGGGAACCTCAATATTAGAGATCACATTCTCAATATTAAGAAAGAGATGATAAACCTAAGAGTTAGCAATATCAAAATTAAAATGAAAGCTATTTGATACCAAAAAGATATTGAATTTGAATTAATTTATATATATATGATATTTTACACACAGATTTTGAAAAACAGATAAATAAAATCATTACTTTCTTCTTTTTTATTTATCAGTAATTGTTAATTTAACTTTGACTATATGTTGTTCAGATTCTGAAAATTGTTCTTGATTTTGATCAACAACTTTATTGTTTTTTTTCTAAATAGTTTTTGATTTTTTATTGATAGAATTCTATTAGTTATCTTTAATTTCTTGAACTTATTATAATTGATGAATAGTCTATTTTTATGGGTTCTGTTATTATTATAATTAATTAATGGAGACTTCTTGGGATTCCGATTTGTTTAGACAATTTTCACATTTACAAAGATCCGTACATTTTTAATTGATGCTATAGCATTCACAATATTTCTTTTTGCATTCAGATTTCTTACAATTACATCCTTTTCTTGTTGTAATATCTATTTAAGATTCTATTTATTATTTTTCCTCTAACATTATAATTAGGATTACCTTAAATTATTTGTGGCTGTTATCCATTGTTTGTTAAAATTACTGCAAATGCGTCTGGATTCCTAAGTAAAGCTTCTTCAATAGCTTTTGATCTTTCATTAGGATTATCAATCCTATTTTTGCATTCACAGCAATTACAATTTTATGAACATACCTATATAGTTTGAAATCTTACCCAATTATTAGCAAAACATTCACAGTATAATTTGAGACATTTGCTTTTTTTACAATTGCAAGCAAATGGTGATACTTTCTAGTATTACACTAATTGACTGACTTTTGATTATAGTTCTTTAGACAATGTATTTTAATAATGTTATCCATCATATTGAGGAAAGTATACAGGTGGTCTATACCAATAAGGGATAGGATGTGGATATTAATGCATCAAAAATTGGGAAGGATGTGGAGGATATTTCATTGGGTATGGTTAATAGAAAGATGGGTAATATGGGTAATTTTATTTCAGGTCTTCTTCATTACCATCTTGTTGAGGATCATTAGCAGAAAATTTTCGAAAGGGATTTTTCTTACCTTATTTGTCTTAGCCATCTTCATAACCTTGATATAAGGGAACTATGAACTTTTTTCTAAATTTAAAGGAGGCAGGTGAGCATGAGGTGCATTAAAGAATTACGAGGGAGTGAAATGAGGAGAAGGATTATTAGCATAATTAGCCCATTCTTAATCAAAATTGTGTAATTTTTTATCAGGACAAGGTTTTAGGTTTTCATTTGATATGTCACTAGCAAAATGATAAAAAATTTCATTACTTCTAATCATCTGAATTATTATTCATAACTTAATTAATATAATAAGTACTTATAAAAAATTAACTTTAGAATCAATTAGTTAGGTGGAAATATATTATGTAGATTATAGTTCAAAATAAATTTATGGATTGTTTAGAATTTAGTATATTTTTCAGAATATCATCATTTAAGAGTTTATTAAAATATAGAACACTCAGTATTGCTACTTAAATTTAGTTTATTAAAAATAATTAGAAAGATTATTTTAAATTTCTAAATATTATTTTAATTATAAGGTTGAAATGAAATGAAATGATATTATTCATTAAAAGAAGAAATTATAAAGTTAAATTAATATGTATTTTATTTTTCCAAAATTTAATGTTCTTTAATTTATAAGTGCAATTATAAAATAAATTAAGGTTAATTTTTTATGATTATTGATTAAGGAGTGATTGAAGCTGTAAAACAGAAATTCAAGCCAGAAGATTTATCAAAAGCAGTTGCCTTAATTCATTATGTAAAGAAATGGTCTAATTTGGAAAAACAATATGCAGAAAATGTAGATAAAGAAACCACAGATCACTTAAAAAATTGTCTTCCATAATTATCAGAAGTAAATGCTTTGGCTAATGGAATAAGACTACCTACAGAGGAAGAAATGAAGGATTCAACTATAAAAGAAGCTGAACCTATATCTGATTATTGGTCAAAAGTATTATAACATGCAGGCATCACAGGATCAAGAATCACTTAGAAAGATGTGGATGTATTAGGATCTTTAAAAAACATTACTGCTAGTTTTGGTGATAATGATAGAGATTTTAAATTAAGATTTGAGTTCAATCCAAATTAATACTTTGAAAATAAAGTATTAGAAAAAGAATTTATTTACAATAATGAAGAAAGTGAATTACCTTATAAATGTAATGGAACATAGATAAATTGGAAGGAAGGTAAGAATGTTACAAAGACAATCAAAAAGAAGAAGTAAAGAAATAAGAAAACAAATTAAACTAGAATAATTGAGACAGAAGTGAAATTAAAATCATTTTTTAAATTTTTTGATGATATAGCTCCAGCATAAACAGATGAAGAAGAATTAATAAAGGAAGAGAAAATTACAGCTGATCTTGAAATAGGTGAAGCAATAATTGAAGAAATAATTCCATAATCTTTGTCTTATTATTTAGATTTAAAGGATGATGAAGATGAAGATGAAATTGATGAAGAAGACGAATAAGATGAAGATGATGATGATGATGATGAAGATGATTGATGTATTGTATAAAAATTTAATGATAATTATTATTTTTTTAATATAATGAGTAGATTCATAAATCTGATATCCAATTTATGATAAAGTTATTTATGATTTATTATCTATTATGGATATTGAATATATGTGATAAACATTATTTATAAAATTTAATAAATATATATATTAAAGGATATGTAAAATTCTCCTTAAGAAAATCCTCTTACTGGTATCTATGATGATTTGAATTATTAATTTAGATTCAGGAAGCATTGCTTAAGAAATTTATAGAGAAGAATCTATTCCAGTTCAATAAATTTAAAGAAGAGAGGAGGATGCAGTATTTATTGATGAAAACCCATAAATTGTGTTGGAGAAACTCATGAAATTAAAGGATTGCCATTATAAAGAGAGGTAAATTAAGTGGTAAAAATAGACTTGCTTTTACAAAAAGATTAGGTGAACTATTAGCATGGATAGGGGATTCTGCAATTGAAAATTTAAATACAATCATTTTGTAAATAGTAAAATGAAGTTTTAATTTATAGTTAGAAGATGCTGATGAAATTAAGAAAAATTTTATAGCCCAATTAGAGTAAATCTGTGTACTTTTGAAAACAAAATAAAATAGTTAAGAACTCATAAAATAACATGTAGTGAAGGCTTTATAGGAATTATTAAAATCTAATAATTTTGATGTAATCAATAAATTTATAATAAGATCAAAGAATAAGCTGGAAATTCTATAAGTATTGTTGCCAAAGAATTAAATGAAAGAGATAGAGGAAATCTCATTTTAACTTAAGTTATTCAAATGGCACATGATGATAATAATGATGAAAATGTTATGATTGCTGTTAAAGTTAATTATCATAATATATTTTTTAGTTATTTGGTTAACTGGCTGCAGATTTTGGACCTGAATTATCAGAATCATTTATAGCTTTAGAAATTCTATCCAAAGGAGATGATGCTAAATAACCAATACGTAAAGAAGCTGTTCTTTAATTGGCTAATATTGCTAAAGTTCTTTCTAAAGATTTTATTAAACATAGACTTATTCCATTCTTTTCTAAGTAAATTGTTAAATTAAATATTATAGAAAAACTGAAGAGAGAACATGGTAAACAAGAAAGGCCTGTCTTGATATTATAGTTAAATTAGCTGAATAGACAGATACAGAAAATTTTGATTTGATCACAGGAAGATTACTTGCATTATTAGAGTAAATGTTTAATTAAATATAAAAAGTGATTAAAATAAATGGGTTAAATAACATGCATATAAATAATTAGGCAAATACATATCAATTATTACAAGATCAGAAAATATCAATGATAAACTTTTAGAATTCTATTTGAAAATGAATGATGCTGATATTAGAGAATTAGGAATAGATAATGAAGTAAATACAAATATGTATTGAAGATTATTATTGAATGTGCATTGTATTTCCCAGCTGTACTCTAAGTTTACACTGAGAAAAAGTGGCCTCAACTAAGTAAATTATTTATGAAATTGATTAATCATAAAGATAAGGTATAAATAGATAATATTTCTTTGAGAGTCAAAAAACCTTTGGCTTGTAGTCTTCATGTGTTAGCTAAATTGTTGGGACCTTAATTAACATATTCAGAATTACTTAAAGTCTTAGAATAACTACTGTAAGATCCAAATGATGAAATTAAACATGGTGCAGTTGAGAATCTAAGCTTATTTTTTGATGCCATTGAAGAATCTAAAAGAGCATCCTTAATTGATATTTTATTGATTATATAGAAGGATTAAAAGAAATGGAGAATCAGAGAATTAATTGCTAAATAAATTTCTCATTTAGCTCAAGTATTTGATGTTGAAACTGTATTTTCCATTATACTTCCAGTTTCAACTAAGTTATGTAATGATAATGTTTATGCTGTTAGAAAAGCAGTAACTATTTTATTTAATATTAGGCTGCAAAACAAATATTTGAACTTTATGATAAATTTTCAAAAAGTCAAAATGAATTATATTTTAGTGTTTTGAAATAAAACATTTTAGGTTTTGCAAATAGTAATATGTTCAATCAAAGATAAAGGTATATTTGATATATTACAAATAGTTTTGTAATTATGTGTGAAAAATTAATGAAATATGAATAATTTTAAGTAGATTTTCTTGAAGCTTTCATTAATTTGGGGTAAGATCCTATAAAAAATGTTCGTATTTCAGTTGCCAAAGTACTATAAAAGCACTTATTCAAACCTAAATCATCAGTAAATGATGGTTTATTTAGAGAATAAACTTCTATTTAAACTCTTTGGAATTTATTAACAAAAGATAATATTGTTTTAAATTCCTTAAATAATAAGAAGTATCCAATTACAAAGTAAAATATTTGAAAATATTTAGTTTACAAAAGCCTCAATAAACCTAATTGTCATAAAGTTAAGTTAAATTCCAATAAACAGAATAACAATAAGTATTGCAATAATAAGAGTAAACTTTAAATGATGTAGAGTAAAAACAAGTAAATTTTCCTGTTCCTGAGGAAAATTAAGTTATTTAAAATCAAGAGCTAATGATTTTAGAAGAACAATTTGAAAAGAGTAATTAAATTGAACAAAATGATGCTAATATAGAATAGGTAAAATAAGAAGAAGAAATAACATAAACTATTGATAATACTGAACATATTATAAAGGAAAATAATTAAGAAGAGAATATATAGAATTAAATTCAATTGGAATCAGAATTAAATGAGGAAAAATAAGAAATTGAAAATTAATAGGAATAAGAATAATAATAAAATTAATAAAATGAAGTAGAAGATGATTCTTAAAACATTAAAGAAAATGAAGGAAAAGAAATAGAGTAAGAATGATTATTTTAGTATGAATTAGATATTAATTCCATATAATTTTTTTAATTATTTAATTTCTTTATTAATTATTTTTAATATTACTTATATGAATACATATTTAATTATATGGTTAAATTATTTTTTAAATCATAAAATTTAAGATGTCAAAAATCTTATATTATTTTTAAATAAGTTTAAGAATTCTATTTATTAATATGTTATTATGATATATAATAAAGATGATAATAATTTATGTGGTGTGCCCTTATTTGAATGACTTGATGAAAGAAATTCAATTGAATCGCCTTAAATAGCCTTGCAATGACTATTAAATTAGTAATTTAAAAGCTAGTCTTATTATATATGAACTTAAGTTGAATAAAATAGTTAATAATTTTCTATTATAACTCGATTCGAGTATCTTTATAATTATATCTTTATACCTTTTTAACTCAATAACCAATTTATTAAAAAGAGAAGTATTCACAAGGGTACATTCTAAACAAGTTATTTTAATTAATAGCCTCATCTACTGATAAGCAGATCCATTCTTACTTTTGCACATGATACTTAATCAAATATTCCATTACCTTTTTAATGAAGAATAATGAATCAAAGGAATATGAGATTATCACAACCTATCTTTTCTAGCTTTTATAAAGTATTTAAAACAATCAAAGTATTTCTCAAAAGATATTGTATATCTAGTAAAAAAAGGGCATGTAATAATTATATCATGGAAAAGAAGTTCTGATTTTATGAATATGTTTATAGAAAGTGGATAATTATATGAGAAATGATATATAAAAAGAAGTTCACTTATTTTTTTAATAAAAAAAGCAAGGTAGAAACAAACTAATTTTATAGAAAATTTAAATTATAATAACTAATAATGTTTCATCTTTTTGAGGATAGCAGTAGTGGGGTTGGGGTTGGGGTTGGGTTTGGGTTTGGGTTTGGGTTTGGGTTTGGGTTTGGGTTTGGGGGTTGGGTTTGGGTTTGGGTTTGGGTTTGGGTTTGGGTTTG
>JPFL01000171.1:0-15117 GCA_000733385.1 Paramecium biaurelia | reverse complement strand
TTTTTTAATAAAAAAAGCAAGGTAGAAACAAACTAATTTTATAGAAAATTTAAATTATAATAACTAATAATGTTTCATCTTTTTGAGGATAGCAGTAGTGATTCTGAAGAAAAGGCATTTCAATTTGAAAAGCAACCCATTATAAGTATGATATTACTTAAATTAGATAAGTTAGGTGTGTAGAATATTAAGGTGTAAGATGCTAATCAATTTTATGAATTATTTGATGCAACAAAGAAAAGTACAAATGAAGCTAAATTATTGTAAAAATTAAAGGACTTATTTTTAAATAAAAAAGAGATGGATTGGTATACAGAAACAGATCTTATTCAATAATCATAATCTTCTAGTGATGAAGATTTTAATATTAAGATGTGGACTTAAAAAAAGAAGTAAAAGCCATAGCGTTATTTCGATTATAAATATTAATAATATTGTTGGAATTGTAGATAGTTTGGACATTAAATAAAAATGTGTGAAGTTGATAAATAACCTTATTGTTTAATTTGTTTGAGTTTAAATCATTCTTTTTATGATTGTGTATTAAAATTAGAAAATGGTAATTTAAATTTTGATGTGTAATCTCCAGAAGCGAAATGTCTT
This sequence comes from Paramecium biaurelia, assembly GCA_000733385.1. Classification (NCBI taxonomy): domain Eukaryota; phylum Ciliophora; class Oligohymenophorea; order Peniculida; family Parameciidae; genus Paramecium; species Paramecium biaurelia. The sequence continues at coordinate 14,514 of JPFL01000171.1, read as the reverse complement.
AATTGTTTGGATTTGGGACATATAAATTGTAGATTTAATAATATAAAATAATAAGCTTGATGAAAATATATAATATATACTAATAAAATAGCAATTATAAGAAATTAATATTTCTTTTATAATATTTTATATATAAAATGTCAATCTGAAATCTAAAGTGATAATAAAAGAAAATAAATGAGAGAGATTATATAATTACAAATAGGATAATGTGGAAATTAAATAGGAACCAAATTTTGGGAAGAAATAGCTTAAGAACATAGAATAGATGAGAATGGACAATTAATTGAATAAGAACATGATGTTCAATAATACTTGGATGTTTATTTTAATGAAGTTAATGGAAATAGATATATTCCAAGAAATGTATTGATAGATTTAGAACCAGGAACATTAGATAGTATAAGAGCAAGCAGATATGGAAAATTATTTAGACCTGATAATTTTATTTTTAGTTAAGGTGGAGCAGGTAATAATTTTGCAGTTGGACATTATACAAATGGAACTGAAATATTAAATGAAGTCTTAGATGTAATAAGACATTAAGTTGAAAGTTCAGATTGTTTATAAGGATTTCAGATTACTCATTCTTTAGGAGGTGGAACAGGATCAGGATTTGGTACTTTATTATTATCAAAATTGTAAGAAGATTATTGTGATAGAATATTTTAAGCCTATTCAGTATTTCCTTCAGTAAAAGTAAGTGATGCAGTTGTAGAATATTATAATACTACTGTTGCTGTAAATCATCTAATTGAAAATTGCTCATAGTGTATGTCAATAGATAATGAAGCCTTGTATAATATTTGTACAAATACTTTAAAACTAAAAAATACATGTTATGGAGATTTAAATCATATAATTTCATCATCAATGTCAGGAACAACTTGTTCACTTAGATTTCCAGGTTAATTAAATAGTAGTTTAAGAAAGTTAAGTGTGAATTTGGTACCATTCCCAAGATTACATTTTTTCACAACTTCATTTGCACCTTTAACTTCTAGACACAGTATTTAATATCGTTCTCTAAAAATATCAGAAGTCAGTGATTAAATGTTTGATCCTTAAAATTAAATGTGTGCAATCAATTGCAAATAAGGAAGATATTTAACTGGAGCTTGTTTATTTAGAGGATAATTTTCAAGTTCAGAAATTGAAAAATAAATAACTTAATTCTAAAAGAAGAATCCTCAGAATTAAGTTTAATGGCTACCTAATAATATGAAGGTTTCACAATGCAATGTATCTTAGAAGGGAGTAGTTAATTCAGGAACATTTATTGGAAATACTACTGCTATAAATGAAATGTTTAGAAGAATTTACAATAATTTTTAGGCTATGTTCAAAAGGAAAGCATTTCTTCATTGGTATACTAATGAAGGAATGGATGAATTGGAATTCACTGAAGCTGGTGCAAATATATAAGATCTTATTTCAGAATACTTATAATATTCAGAAATGAATGATGATGAAGAGGAGGAATAAGAATGATTAATTAATTTTATTGTATATACTTTGCTTTACAACCTATATCATTTAAATATTTATATATTTATTCATTTAATATTGCTAAAACTTATTTAACAAAATGAATAATCAGAAAATTATCAACAATGTTTACATTACAAAAAAAAGAATTTCTGCTGGGTCATTTGGAGTAGTATACTAAGGATAAGATATTAATACAAGAAAGTTTGTTGCCATAAAGATTGACAAAGAAATTAAAGAAGACTCAAGTTTATTAAGAGAAGTATTAAGATTTTCTATTTTAGGCAGAAATTTTAAGAAGACTATAACATTTATAACACATACCTAAATTGTATTGGTCTGGAAAAGATCAGGAATCCTATGTTCTAGTCATATAACATTTAGGAAGAGATTTAACTCATTATATGAAGACTTTTCGAAAATTCTCTCTTAAATGTGTTCTCAATATAGCTGAATAGATGATAAACATATTAGAAAGCTTACATAAGAAGTATATTAATTATTTATAATAGCAAAGTCTTACATCGAGATATAAAACCAGAAAATGTTTTAGTTGGAAAAGATGATGATGAAAGTCTGATTTACATTGTAGACTTTGGCATTAGTAAATTCTATAAAGATGAAAATGAATCTCATATGTATCAATTCAATTTATTCAAACTTAGATCATTTAGAGAAAAGTAACCATTTATAGGAACGACTAGATATGCTAGTATCAATGCTCATAGAGGTTACTCTCTAAGTAGAAGAGATGATATGGAATCACTTGGTTATATGTTGATTTTTTTACTCAAAGGTATAAAGAAATATATTGATTTAAAAGGTTTGTTGCCATGGTAAAATATATAGTTCACCTCTGAAGAAAATAAAATTAAATAAGTAGGTTAGATGAAAATGAAGATGGAAGTGAGTGAATTATGTAAAGGCTTACCAATTGAATTTGGAAGATACTTAGATTACGTTAGAGGTTTACCTTTTAAATCAGAACCAAATTATAAATACTGTTAATCTTTATTTAGAAAAGTATAAAATGAACACAATTATATGCCAAAAGAGTTAGTATTTGATTGGAACACTTCATAAAAAGGAGAAAAAGAAGGATAAAGTACTAGCAGCAATTTATTCAATAGTAAACCATCAATGTAAAAAAGATTAAATTATATTTTTAGATTTAGAAAAACCAAAGAAGATATATCATCTAATAATGTTTTGGGATCTTAATTAAATTAATCTATTGAATAAGAGATGAATTCTATATTAAGGACTCCTGAATAGAAAAAATCTACATTAACTCCAGAAATTCATCGTAAAAAGAGTAGAATATAATCAATAAGCAGTTATAATGACACAATATCAGATATTGATTTCAATAATAGTGTTTTGTTGGGAATTTAACCTAGCATTTTAAGTAGATTGAGCAAGATTTCTTATAACTCAATATCTAGAGTAAGAAATAGTAAGTCTAATGTTACCTTGACTCCTGAGATTAAAGGTTAGGATAAGATTTAATAAATTAAACGTGATCCATATTTAGATAAATTAACGGAAGTAAAGAGAAGGAAATCTTAGCTTAGTTATTCTTCTTGTCGTGGTAAAAGAGATGATGAAACTATTTTGGAATGTTCAAAAATGAATGAAGCTGAAGAAGGAATAGAAAGAAAATACATTGAACTAAAGCGTCTTTTTGTAAATGCGTATGTAAATTTATGTTATTAATTAGTCGTTTCAAATTTTAGCCAAATAAAAGTCTAAAGTGAATTTTTTTTTAAGAGTATTTTTTTTCACATTCTCTGCCATATTTATTATACATATAAAATATCAAATTCATGACTTAGAAATTCTGAGCACATTGTCTGTTTATTTAAAAGCTAATAAAATAAATTCACTTTATTACTTTTCACTTTGTTTCTTGCTAAGTCAAAGTGGACACTCTTGTTATGTGTGCAATGAGTTCCTTTTTCTTTTTACAAAGTTTCTTAAAATTTCATATTGATAGATTTAAAGTATTTACGTTTTTCAGCTGGGTTCATAAATAAATATACAGGAACAGAATTCATAATCTCCTTTAAAGTTTTCAATTTATTTGGATTTCTTCTAACTTCACTATAATCATCACCTTCAATAGTCTCATCTTCATCTTAAATTGGACTGTCTTGCATATAATGAGAGTTAATTTATTCTTCTTATTTCTTATGTAATTTTAGAATGGCTTTCTCTTCCTTTTATTTGGCTTTTGTAATTTGTTATTATTATTACTCTTTTTCTTTTACTACCTTTTCTTTTCCATTTTTCTTTTAACCTTTTTAAGGTATCTAAATCACTTCTTGTTATTGTTCCTCTTATTCCACCTATTCATCTTACTAATTAAATTATTGTTCTTCATTTTATTATTATTATACATAATTGTCTTCAAATTATTGTTTTTCTTATAATTTTTTCATTTATTGATTATCTTATATTTTTTTTTACTTTTTCTTTTTTGGTACTTCTTCAACTTCAATTTTAGGTGATTCCTCTTCTTCTTCTTTAAAATTAAAAATCTCTGCCACTCTATAAAGAGACTTCCTATTTTAAGGATTGACATTCCTTAAGATACTACAAATTATATTACTCTGATGAAGCTAATTTAAAAACATAGTTCCCATATTTTTTGGAATCAAAAGCTGGTAAATATGATTCATTTGCTTATCTCTCTTCTATATACTCATAGACATATTGAATAGTTTTATCTCTTAATGTCTTATTTGGACTATGCTTAAGAATATCTAAGAATCCTTCGAGTAGTTCCTTTACTTGAACATAAGTAACAGTAGAATCACTCATATGTTTAGCTAGACATTAAATAAATATTTGGATGAAGTGCAATGTTGCTCCTTAAACTAAAAGAGTTATTATATTTGTTAATACCTGTCTAAAATTCTGTAAGATTTAAAACAGTTTCGTTATAAAGAGCAATTAGTTATGGAACTGTTTTCCAATTAAAATGCTTGCATATTTTAATTTGCTCTTCTATGATTTCCCTAAATAAAAGCATAAATTTATTAATTCGCCAGTAATCAATCTTCTCCCATTCGAACATAAATACATGGAACATGGCTCTAGAGAATTGAATGAATGCATTAAAATTAGAGTAGAACATTCTAGTGAGCTATGAAATTTCAGTTGCCAAAATCTATTGATTTTAATACTTGTCAGAACTCCACATTGCTTACAATTAAAAAGAGCAATACCATAATAGAGAGCCTTCCAAATTTTCTTAAAATCTGACATTAGCAATGGCTTGGTGAGGACCTTCTTTAACTCTGTGATAGTTTGCTTCCTATTCATCGGGTCTATAGAAGTTAACAAAAATTGCTTACCGAGAAGAGTAATCTGTTGCAAAAAATCCACAGACACTGTAGTCATATATTAATTTTTATTTAAATAAATCAATTCCCTTTCTTTTTCATTTTTATATTTTAGAAAGAATTCCTTATACCAGTCATGATTCTCTATCTAAGTGAAAATCTCTTTGAAAACAGGACATTTTCTATGTGGTTGCACTAATTCTAGAATAAATTTTAGATTTATTGTAATACCTTATTTTATCCTCGATATAGAATGGATTAGAAAGACATCTAGAGAGGAATGTAGAAACAAAATCAAGTGCAAATAGATGTTGATTTTTCATATAATTATAACAAGATGTTAATATCCTCATTGTTTTAAAAGTATAATTAAAATAATTATATGAAATGAATCGGGCATCTCTTAAATGAATAAGTGGAAAACTAAATAACCGAGCCGGTTTAGCTCAGTGGTTAGAGCTTTTGCCTTGTAAGCAAAGGGTCGAGAGTTCAATTCTCTCAATCGGCTGTTCTTTTTTTTTTATTTTATAATATAAAATTAAAATTTTAATAACCAATTATGAGAGGTTGAATTTTAATAAACTATTCATCTAAATATCAAATATATTTCAAACTTTCTATCAACCACATTGTGTATCTATACACCATTTGATATTACTCAGGTGTCTAGATCATTAAGGCTCTTTACTCTCTTAATCTTCTCACTATACTAAATACAGATATTTTTGCTTAATTATTAATTAATAACTATTTTAAATGACAAATGGCTAAGAATGTTCCTGTTCTTCCAACTCCTGCACTGCAATGAATTACTGGTCTTTTATTTTACATACCAGCTGTATTTGAAACTTCTGCCAACATATCAAGAATTTTAAATTAAGTATTATCAACAACTCCAAAATCAGTCCAACCTGCCCATTAATAATGAATAATCTCTCTTTATTCATCTTAAGATTTGAGGATGATCTTATTTTTAAAAAGAGTCTTTGGATTCTCTTCTTGAGAAATCGAATTCACCTCATAGGGACCAAATTGTGCCTTCTATCCTACACTTGGCCAATACTTCTCGCATTGGATCTAAGTAAAGCAAAAGGAATACTCTTCCTCTATCAAACAGAGCACACAACATGATCACGACTCCAACATTATTAGTCCAAACCATATGCCAAAAATCATCTATAGATTCTGGAATGGGTCCTTAAGTAGCAATGTATTGTTTTTCAATATTATTTATTCCTTTTATGTAATTTGCATTGATGTAGAATTTATCTCTTGGAGTACTAAATTTATTTGTTGATTGAGCTTCTGGTTTTACAATCGAATGTGAAACTAAGAATAAATAAATACATCAACATACATGGCAATATATTTGTATATCTATTCAATCTTTAAACTTGAACAGTCTTAATTAGTTATTTATCGTGTTCTTTTGTTTCAGTACTTTGTCTAAGATATTGAAATTCGAATTCAAAATTTCGTTTCTCAATAGACTTTACAAATTCTTGAATTGTCTAAGCTCTTTCCAATTCCATAAACCTTTGGTCATCTGCACGAAATGATAAATCAAACGGCTAAAGGGGACCATCCTCTTAAGGTTTTTGAATCATAATTAAATAATTTTTGTTATAAACTCATCTAATTTCATTGATTAATGTTTATGATTATCTCCTCTCTCTCTAACATCTACTGTATTTGATTCTTATTCCTTAGCTCCAACTGTTAGAATGTAATTGAAATGCAACATTTCACCCTTTCTTATTCTCTTCCCCAATGTCTACTCAGTATCCTCCAATTCAACTTCAAATCCTAACTTATACAATTAATCATAAATTTCTTTTGCATATGACTATGACATTTCACTTACAGGAATTATCTATACCTATCTTGGAGATAACCAAAATGGCCATCTACCATTATATTATTCAGTAAGAATAGCCATCATTCTTTCTATAGAACCAAGAATAGCTCTATGAATCATTACTGGTCTTGAGAATTTATCATTTTCATGATGATATGTAAGATCAAATCTTTCTGGTAAATTGAAATCTAATTGAATTGTGCCACATTAATGTTATTTCTAATTATGATCCCTTATCAAAACATCTATCTTAGGTCCATAAAATGCTCCATCACCAGGATTTTCTGTATATGGTGTATCAGATAATGCAATTCTTAATTACTTTTCAGCCTCATCCCATATTTATAAATCACCTATATATTTCTCTGGCCTAGTTGATAAAGTCAATTCCCAAGTAAATCCAAAACGACCATATACCTTACTCAAAAAATCTAAAGTATTTTTAATTTCTTATTGTATTTATTCAATCGTACAAAATATATGAGCATCATCTTATGTAAATTTACGTACTCTTGTTAATCCAGTTAAAGTACCATGTACTTCATTTCTATGTAAAACACCAAAATCAGCAAATCTAATTGGTAATTCTTTATAACTATGTTATAATGTTTTGTATAGTAAACAATGACCAGGACAATTCATAGGTTTCAATCCCATTTAATGATCATGAGTCATATAAATATTTTCTGCATATTTATCCAAATGACCAGATTATTTCCATAAATCTTTATGAAATAATTATGGAGTAATAACTTCTTAATATCCTCTATCTCTATATTCTTTACGAATCATTTCTATAAGCTTATTGTAAATCTTTGTTCCATGAGGTAAAAAAAATGCACTTCCAGGGGCTAATTTATTAAATACAAATAAATGTTAATGTTTTCCAATATGTCTATGATCACATTCTTATTATTTTTGATATTCTTAATATAATTTTAAATTTGGAAATGCAATACCTTAATATCTATAACTATTTTAATATGGTTATGAGTGATTAATTATCAATTTATAAATACGATTAGTGTGATCAATATGAGGACCTTTACATAAATCTATAAAATCATCTAATTTATAAATTTGATAATGTTGTAATGCAGTCTATTGAATTTTACTTAATTTATATGAATTCTTATTGAATAATTTCAATGCTTCATCTTATGATATGTTCTGAATTTCAAAAAGATGCTTTTTCTATTTTAAATATTATTCAATTTCTTAATTTAGTTAATCTAATTCAATTTCCTTATCTAATTTACATTGATAGTAAAATCTAAGAGATAGGATTAATAATTTTACCCATTTTCTGTTGATGGTCCAAATTCTAATTCAGCTCCAAATTTACTAAGAATGGCTCCTAAAACATGAGCACTTGAATGCCAAAAGACTCTTCTTGCATCTGAATTAGAAAAATCTAAGAATTCAATAGTGCAATCTTATTTTAATTCCCTATTTAGATCATGTAGAGATGTACTACCATCTTTATTAATTACTTTAGCAATAAATGCTTCTTTTGGGATAGATAATTATGATGGTTTAAGAATTGAATATTGCTTATTCTAATAAAGAACTTGTTGAGTAAATTTATAAAAAATTTTCATAAATAATCATTTTTATAAGGATGCATTAATCCTATAATCCTAATATTTGAAATGAATTAATAATAAATTTAAATGACTACAAATTCATATTAAATTGATGCCCCATACTTAGGACTATAAAACATAGGTGCTACTTGTTATATGAATTCTGTTCTCTAAACTTTGTTCATGACCCCTGAATTTCGAAGAGGATTATACTTGTGGAAATATGAACACTAAATACATGGAGAAGAGATAGATTCAATACCATTTTAACTTCAAAAATTATATGGAAGACTTCAAACTAAAATATTTGAATACATTGATACAAGAGATCTTACAAAATCATTTTAATGGGATATTCATTAAGCATTCTAATAACATGATATCCAAGAATTTATTCGTATTCTATTTGATGCAATAGAATAGAGTGATTAAAATTGTAATTTTGTAAAGGAATTGTATGAAGGTATAATAATTATATTAATGAAGGCGCATATCTTCATTACACAAAATGTTTGAAATGTAATTATGAAAGTCAAAGACAAGAAATCTTTATGGATTATACAGTAATATTGAAAGATAAATGGAGTAAAGTATACAATAACAGTTTGGAATTAGCTATCTAAAGAAGTCTTAAACCAGAAAAATTAGAAGGTAATAATTAATATTTCTGTGAATCATGTTAAGCTAAATAAGATGCTCATAGAGGACAATTAATCTATAAATTACCATCAATATTAAATGTTCATATCAATAGATTTGCATTTGATTATATAATGATGAGAAGAGAAAAGTTGGATGATAAAATGGCCTTTCCATTTGTTCTTAATATGAATAATTACATTAAAACATATGATGATATTCCTAATAAATTATCAGAGGATACAGATCCATCCTACTTTGAAGAATTAGTATAACCAAAGAAATAATAATTTAAAACAACAACCACTACAAATAAAGTATAACCATCAGTACATACAACCAAAACATCTAAAGGTGTTAGACCCAATTAAGGATTAAAAGACTTTATTAAATAATAAAAGAAAGTAACAAAATAATAAGGTAATGTTGATGTTATTGATACATTTGGAAATATGTAAGAAGATGAATAAATCTAATAAATTATTCATTAATAAATTTAAGAAGACATCAAACAAACTTAATCATAAACAAATCCTACTGAAATTAAAACAAATATTCCTCCACCACCTCCATTACCAGTTTTTGATCATGATTTAGAATATATGGATGCACCAAAAGTTTAATGTAATAATTAGACATAAGAATCTTAACCTTAAGATGATTAATAAAAAAAGAGTAAGGATGATGATAAAGATAAATAATAATAATAACCAATTTTAGATACTACAGAAGAGAGAAAGAAGTATGCTGAATTAGTTAAGAAGAAATGTCAAGAATCTATTTTAGAATAGGATAATTTAATTAGATAATATTTAAAAGATGGTCCTAATGTTTATTAATTATATTCTATTCTTAATCATTCTGGTGGTGCTATGGGTGGTCATTATTTTGCTTATATAAGATCTCATGAAGATGGATAATGGTATTGTTTTAATGATAGTTCAGTCACTTATATAAATCCAGATGATATTCCTATGAAAACATTTGGAGGTCATTCCGGTGGAAGTGCTTATATGTTATTTTATAGGAAAGTTGAACCAAATTAAGAGAGTTGGGGAACTTGGGGTGGATAATTTGAAGAGAATGAATTACCAGAATATGTTTAATTGAAATTATAAGAAGAAAGAATTAATTTAGAAGAATATAGAAAATAAGGAGGATAAGCAGAAGATTTATTTGCACTTTAAAAACCTATCACTATTAAAGCTCATTATAAATTAGAGGTTAAGACATTTACATTAGAAAATAATACAAGTTTTCTTAATTTTAGATAATTAGTACTTGATCATTTTTAAATTAAAGATAGGGATAATTGTAGAATAAGAATATATAATCCATATTCTGATTAATTTTAAGATACATTTGAGGGTAAAGAAATGAGATCATTAGCTGCACTCAAATTATAAAATAAATGTGTATCTATTGAATTTAAATAATAAAATGAATAATGGAAACCTTATAATGAATAAGCTATCAATTTCAGAGTTGCTCTTTATAGAGAAAATCTATAAGCATTAGATGAAAGAACTTTGTAACCTAAAAAAATATCAATTAATAAAAATGATTTTATACATGAATTAATTGAAGCATCAAAAATAGAATATAAATTAGAAGGAGAATATTAATTATTAAAAAGAAATGGTGAATTTGGAGAAATCTTAAGTCCTGATAAACCAATTGAAGGATATTATGAAAATAGTATATTCTATCTTGAACCTAAAACTGAAAATAGTAATTGGCTTAAAGAATTTGAAATAGATGAACATAGAATTACTATCAAATTCAATGATCCTACTAAAACAGCTTAAGTTTCTATATAAGAAGGATAACCAGAAGATTTATACCCACTTATTTGTACAATTGATAATAGAGCTACAATGATGGAATTAAAGGAAAAGATATGTTAACAATTAGGAATTTCACCTAAAAATTTAATATTAAGAAGAGGTGGAAGAGCTGGATTAGAATTAAAAGATATGACAATAGAAGTTGGACTTAATCATTTTGTTAGAGGATCTTCTATACATTTAGATTTAGGAACTCCATTAAACTTAGGAGAATATAGATGTATAATCTCAATTGCATCTGCTCCTAATCTTTATGAAGATAGGAATTTTTATCAATTTTAAGAATTAGGTGAGTACTCTATTCCAGGAGATAAACCTATTAGTCATTTCATTAATGATTTAGCTATTTGGGCATCTGAGAAAAGTGGAATACAACTAGATGCTAATCATATTAGACTTAGAGAAAGAATTGCAGATCGTTTAAATAAAGTATATAGAGATAAACCATTGAAAGAGTAAGGAATTGTAGAGATGAGAATGATAGCAATTGAATAATTGTAAGATGAATGGTAACATTTAACAACTAAAGATGTATTTATTCATGCTAGATTTTGGGATTAAGAAAAATGGGATCTTTCAGAAAGATATGAATTTGTTGTTAGTAGAAATTAAAGTGGTGCAGATTTGGCAGAACAATTTAGTTAAGTTTTTGGAATTAATGCTGAAAATATTGAAGTATGTAGAATTGTTGCTGTTCATAGATTCAATAGGTATGAATTATTAAATGAAGAAGTATATTAATTATTTATATAATTAGTGGATTACATTAAAAAATGATGATTATCTATTAGGATCATAACCACTCTTCATTACAAATGATGGATAAATGTTTATCCTTAGAGATTCAACATAATAACCCAGAGAACTGACAAATGAAGAAATTAAATAATTTGGAATAATTCAATCTAATTATACTAAATAAATTAAGACTGGAGTTTCAAGAGGTCCAGTTAAGACAAGATTTTTCAATGAAGAAAAGGCTTTAGTAATTACTGTTAAAAAGTATTCTTATTATATATTCATTTTAGAAAGGCAGAAGAACATAAACCAGAAGTATGATTTATTACAATTAAATAATTCACAAATATCTTATTTAATATTAATATTAATAATCAAATCATCTTATGTTCATAAACTAAGATTAAGTAAATTATATTAAACTAGATATTGGTCTTTCCAAATTTTAGATTAAATATTAGATTTCTTAATCATTTAAATCAAGCATATATTATAATTAACCTATTCTAATTTTCCTCTATCTTTTTTTTTAATTATCTAAGCACATTTATTTCTATTTTAATCAAATATACAGGTCTCAAAGAAGCTATTTTACTTTCTCTATGTATTTCTTGAAGTTACCTCATTCAGATAAGAAAAGATATTTCAGAAAATTTAAGAATACTAAAATCAAAAATTGATATATCTTATTTAATTTATCAAAATATATGATTCAATCTCTTATTCTATTATAAGAAAGTACTTTTTTTATAAGATTATCCAAAAATTAAATAATAATATTTTTACATAATATAATAATAATAGTTAAATAAAATAATTTAGGTATTTGACATGTTACTTACTCAACTCTATGAGTAATCTATATATAAGATTGCTTAATTATTGTTAGTCATTATACGAATTAAAAACGAGTTATTTGATTTTTTAATAAAAATTTGTTAAAAATTAATGATAATTATTAATTTATTATGAAAAATTTAAAACTTACAAACTTTGAAGAATTCAAAAAAAACTACCTCGATGAAAATGACAAAATAAAAGTATTCAAGTATTTCTATTAATACAATAACTGCTTTAATTTGATTTCTCAAGAAGATATACAAGATTGTTAATAAGCTGAATTTTTAGAAAAGGCTCGTACATATAGTGCTTTTTTAAGTATGAGTTGTCTGATGCTGACATTGGATAGAACGATATTTAGAAGAAGTTCATTCAAACCAACGAAGTTCTTATTCTAATATGGAATTCTACCAATGATGTCATTTTAAATTACAAAAAACTATTTCTGTAGAGATGTAGAATAGACATTTCATGATATGACTGAGAAATATCAATTTGGTGTAGAGTAATATCATTGGGGAATGGAATTGATGACTCGTGCCAATAAAGCGAATCGATTAAGTGAATTCTTAGAAAAAGGAGTTGATTTTGATTGGAGCACAGTTGAGAAATGAGTGAATATTATTATATACACTACTCTCAATATTTATGACAACTTCAAATTTATGGTCTGAATTGAACCTAGAGCCAATAATTCAAAAAGTAATGGCAGATGAGTTTAAATTCTAATACTTGATGCCTGTCTGCAATTCCACACATCATAAAAAATTATGATATGGCTGTTGAAGCTTAAACAGGAGAACCAAACATTAACATTTTTGGTGCCATTAATTAATCTATTCTCAAAATAGAAATACTTAGATCATTATCTATTTGTTTTAGTATTGTCGCCTACAAGAGAATTGGCATAATAAATATATGATGTAGCAAAGAAGTTCTAAATTGTTAATTAAACCAAGATTGCCTTTGCAATGGGTGGAACTTCTAATTAAAATGATGTGAAATATTTAAATGAAAAGGGATGTAATGTACTTATTTCTACACCTGGTAAATTAAGATAATTATTGGATATGTCTGATTTGTAAATTGATGTAAAAACATTAGAATATTTGATATTTGATGTAGCAGATACTTTCTAGATTACCAAAATAAAGAAGAACTGATTTAATTACAGTAACATTATCACCTGCTAAAATTCATGATCTAGTGTAAATAGGTTAAAGAAATCCTATATAAGCGAAGGTTTATGCTAATGAAACAATGGCAGCAAAATTAAAAAATTATTTTCATAAATTCTAAATTAGAGTAAATAAAATTGCTAGATTATTAATCTAATTGAAAATAAATGTCAAAATAAAAACAGTATTATTTTATTAAATACTTGTTGTTCTGTTGTCTATTATAGTATCATACTTAAATACCTATTTTCTGATTGTAATATTGTAAGTATAAATGGATTAAAAAAAGAGATAAGGAATAGCAAGTAATTTAAAATCACAAATAGTGTTATCTTATTTACAACTGATGTCAGATTGATCTAAATTCAATCCTTTGTTTAGATAAAAATCAAGATAAATAATTCTAATAAAAAGGGAAAGTAAAGATCAGAAAATACAATAATTACCTAAATAATAATAAATACCTAACAAATAAGATAAAATCATTAAGAATATTAAATTTATTAGAAAAAAGTTGAAGTAATAATATGAATAAGATGATGACAAAGAATTAAGAGCGAAGCTTATAGATATTAATTTTAGGGAGTAAAGTCTAGTCAAGATATTGAAGCAAGGCAAAATCACTCTTAGTTATTTAAGGAAAAAATGAAGAAGATTTATAAGATGATGATTATGATAAAGATGATTTGTGATAAATTATTATTGTATATAAAAATGCTGAATAGACAAATAAAATCAAAAAAGGTTAAGAATCTAATCAAGAAATTTGATGCAGAGGATGAAGATGAGCATTAAGAGGAACACGAAAGTCAATAAGAAGAAGTACAATAATAAACAAAGCAATCATTAAAATAATTATTGTCTGGTGTAATTAAGAGAGATGTTAAAAGTGACAAGGCAATTATGGCAGATAAATAAAAAATATTGAATGAACTCACAAGTGAAAAATAAAAATAAAAAGAAATTGGAATAAAGAAAAGCATTAAAAAGTTA